>PPHD01011905.1:0-18444 GCA_002909625.1 Bambusicola thoracicus
CAAGTCCAACCGCAGCCTAACCATAGTACCCTAACTCTAACAACCCTCTGCTAAATCATGTCCCTGAGCACCACGTCCAAACGGCTCTTAAACACTACCAGTGATGGTGACTCAACCACCTCCCTGGGGAGCCTATTCCAGAGCTTAACAACCCTTTCTGTAAAGAAGTGTTTCCTGATATCCAACCTAAACTTACCCTGGCGCAAACTTCAGAGATTGCAGGCCTGTCAGTCTAATTTCAGTGCCAAGCGAAAGTATGGAGAAAATTATTCTGGGAGACACTGAAAATTGGTATTGGGATCCTGGGCAGCCTGATCTAGTGGTTGGTAGCCCTGCCCATGGCAGAAGGTTGGAAGTGGATGATCTTTAGGATCCCTTCCAATATAAGCCATTCTGTGATGCTGTGTAAAACAACTGAAAGGCAATGCAGTCATTGGTCACAGCCAACATGAGTTTGCAAGGGGAAAGTTTTGTTTAATTGACTTGATCTCCTTTTATGACAAAGATACCCAAGGGAAATTCAACGAGGGAAGCCAGTTGATGTTGAATCTTTTGGGATTTCAGCAAAGATTTTGTTACTGTTTCTCACAATCTCCTTCAGGACAAAATGTCCAGCATACAGCAGGACAAAACCAGAATGTGTTCTGTGAATGACTAGCTGATGAGTTGGTCTCAAAGGGTTTTAGTAAACGGGATTACATTCAGCTGACTGCTAGTCACTAGTGAGGTTCTGCAGGGCTCCATTTTAGTACCAGTTCTCTTTAATGTTTTCATCAATGACTTTGATAAGGGATTTGAAGGTAAATTAAGTTAGTTCATGTATAATGCTAAATCGGGAGGAGCTGTAGAATCCCTTGGGAGTAGAGAGGACTTGCACAGAGATCTTTACAAATTAGTGGGCAAGCACCAATTGTATGAAGGTTAAGAACAAGTGCCAGATTCTGTACATGGAACGAGGCTACCCTGTCCATATGTTCAGAATGAGGCATAGGGGTCTGGAGAGCAGCCCCACAAAAGGGATCTTGGGGCTCTGACTTGCATTAAGTTGAATGTGAGCCAGCAGTGTACCCTGGCAGCCCAGGGGGCCAACCTTGCCCTGTGGTGCACCAGGCCCAGCACTGCCACCAGGAGAGGGAGGTGTCTGTCTGTTCTGCTCTGTGCGGCATCAGCTCCAGCACTGGGTGCAGTTTGGCCCAGCAATATAAGGACATAAAACTATTAGAGAGCATCCAAAGGAGATGGTGAAGGGTCGGGAGGACAGAATATGTGAGGAGCAGCTGAGGTCCCTGGGTGTGCTGAGCCCAGAGCAGAGGAGCTGAGGGGAGGCCTCATGGTGACTGCAGCTCCTCACAGGGAGCCGAGGGGCAGCGCTGAGCTCTGCTCTGTGTGACAGCGACAGGGCCCGAGGGAACGGCATGGAGCTGTGTCAGGGGAGGGGCAGTGGGGGTCAGGGAATGGTTCTGCACCAGAGGGCGGTGGGCATGGAATGGGCTGCCCAGGGCAGCCCTGAGTGCTGGAGTTTCAGGAGTGTCTGGACACTGTTCTCAGACTTTGGGTTTTGATTTTGGGCAGTCCTAGCTGGAGCCAGGCTTTGGACTCAGTGATGCTAGTGGGTACTTTCCAACTCAGGGCATTCTATAATTCTAAAATATATAATTTTATTAGAGCACTGTGATATTAAAAATGTTTTTACATATCCCTATTAATATTTAATTTATATACTGTAAATGCATGCGGCTGTATGGTTCCCTGGTCTGCTTTTTTTAATCACCTTAGTGTAGCACACATTCTGCTTTATCTCAGTAGACTAAGTGTGACTACAAAAGCTCCAAGAGAAGGTGAAGAAAGTATCCAGCTTTGTAATATTAAAATTATAGTTCTGTCCTATTTAGAAGAAAAGCAGTGGGTGGTAAGGCCCTCTGCAGTGACCCACAAGTATCAGGAGACCTTTCAGATCTCACGATGGTGCATGCAACAGCACCACAGTGGATAATGGCAGAAATGGCAGGTTTTGCACATCCCATGGTATCAGGAGAGCTTCAAAGATGAAGCTGAAATGCAGCTAAGTACAGAATCCCATCAGGTGGCCAAACTTTGTGCTGCTGTGTAGTACAGCAACCTCCTTGCTCTAGGTGAGCTTGCACACTTGTGATACATGTGAATTAGTTCTACAGGGTGGATTTTTTCTTTCTGTAGGAAAGACAGAATTAGTCAGTAAAAGAAGGTAGCTGCTGCGCAGCTGTCTGCTGGGTAGGATTATGGCATAAAAGCGAAGCCAGGCATCACACTGCAATGCCTGAGTTACAGGCTATTTGTGGAGGATTGTGAAGAGGGAGTTAAGTGTATGACTCACACTCCACACATGGGCTGATCACAGCTAAGAAGAAGGAGAGATTTTCAGATAACATACATTGATTGTCAGTGAAAAATCATGACTGCATGGGAGTGCTTCTAGTGGGCTCATATCGTATCAAGAAGTAAGCCTGATACTATTTAGCATTTTCAGTAGCAGTGAAGAACCAAACACAAAATGATTACTCATAAAATTTGTGGACAACACAAGGCTTGATGAAATGGTAGCTTTTGTTTGAGAAGGGATAGTAATGAGAAGTAATCTTCATTGCCTTGTGCCTTTGGCTTAGTCAAAGAAATGCATCTGAATACACTCAAATTATAGTTAGGGACTAGTTAACATCACAAATCAGAGATTATCGGTAAGGAATTCATTTTGCAATAGGGAGGTATGCAGTAGATGGGTATGGTTCAGAAAATATTTGGGGGCTTAGAAAAGTGTTTGATACTCTGAAACTCAACCTGTTGTTTAGATCAGCAGAAAGACTGGAAGATGATTTCTTGTGTGGTATATAAACAAGCTGGGAGAAAAAAAAGGTAGGCATGAAAGACTCTTTAATCTATCGGGCAGAGGCTTAGTAGGATCTGGTAGTTGGAAGCCAAAGCCACTGAAATTCAAATGAGCAATCTGGCACAAATTTTTCACAGCAAAGGTGCTCCGCTATTGAAAAACCAAACAAGATATGGAGAATTCTTTGTGCTGCTTTCAGATCAAAACTGAATCCCTTCTTGGAAGATATACTTAAGTATGACTACAAATTACTGGAGTTTGTATGGAAAAATATAGTGATCTGTGTAATACAATGTATTGAGCTTTATAATTTAGTTTTAGTTCCATATTAGTCTTTTTTTTTTTTTTTAACAAACACACAATATAAATTATAGCATCCATATTACTGTGGATCAATTTCAAAATTAAGCATACTTGTAAACTGAAAGGATATGTTTACAGTGGTACAGTGGTACTGTTTAATGGGATATGCCAGCTGCTTTGAAATTTGTCCTGATTTAGACCCTAATGCAGATGTTTAGTACTGGGAAAATTGGTGCCTGGGCTAAATATTCTTAAATATGAGTTGCTTTTTCTGGCTTACCATCAAGTCCAGAAATTGCTGTTAAGTTTTTGAAAAAATGAGTCTTTACCTGACCAGTAGTAACAAACAATTGGTGACATAAAACACTGTGCTGCCCTTCTTGGATGTAATGACTGGATCAGTGGAGTTACGCCATGGCAGCTGACTGAGAATGAACTGCTAGCATGACCTAATTGCCAAGCTACAAGAATAGAAGTGACTTAAATGAACCTGTTTTACTTTGCAACAGAGGATGATTAAGCAAGTAACCGAAATTAATGGCTACTCAACTAACGGATGGTAATTCAGTTAACTATCTTTACTAAACCTCTTTGGGATATGTGACTGTGCAGGGTGAAGTTTATCAGCATTGCACTAGCTTGCACATTGTTGAGTTACCACAGAATTATTATATCTGAGTTATTTACATATCTACTTCTCTGAGAGAGAGCCAGAGTTGTCTAAGAACCTCAGATTCAGTGAATTAGATCCATGATCTGAACTGGGCTGCTTTGACTGCCCCGAGGAGCTGTGGATGCCCCATCCCTGGAGCTGTTCAAGGCCAGATTGGATAGGGCCCTGAGCGGCCTGATCTGGTGAAAGGTGCCCCTGCCCATGGCAGGGGAGTTGCAACTGGATCATCTTTAAGGTTCCTTTCAACCCAAACCATTTTAGGATTCTATGATTCTGTAAGTTCAGGAATAAACAGTAGGTTATGAAAAGCTTCATTATTACTTCAGTTTCAAGCATCAAGCTATTGCTTTTAAATCTAATCCATAGTATTTAAAGTTAAAAATTACCACAAAATATTTGTATTAAAGAATAAAACTCTTGTTATTGTAGATTGTTATGGTGCTGTGCACTGTCTGGTTTTACATGGCTTAATGCCACATAAAATCATAGTCAGCTATGTTTTGTTTTTTTCTTGGAGTTCTACCCCTTTATGTGCAGTGTGAGCCTGTGTATGTATTTGAAATTACTTCTATATGGTTCAAGCTGCAGTCTCTGTTTCTAGCCAAATCTAAAAGTACAAGCTGTTAATAAGCAGTGCAGACTTTTGAGTGCCTAATTCTAAAGTGTGACTGAAGTCAGTTAGCAGTGGTGCGTTACTCAATGGCCTCTGAGTCTCTCTCCTGCCATCAATACTGTTGTGTTCTGGCAGAGGATAGTGGTGCAGTAGTTCTGTTGAGCCACGTTCTGGACCTCTGCAACAACAGCATCTGTTATTTTTCTGAGGGCTTCTCGAGCAAAACATTCTCTCTCCCCGTTACTGGCATTTCAGGGAGATGCCTCCTATTCCTCCTAGATGTGCCTCTGGGAGATTACTGCTTCACGTGAGTGCAGAGCTGCTGGTGGGGAAGCCCTGCTTTCTGCAGCCTTCACCTCCTAGCATGTTTTATTAAGTGCCAGCCAGTCATGCAACCATACATCTTGCTAGGCTTTTTGATTTTCCTTAACTATCATTTTATATATCCTCTAGGACCCTCTGGCATCAATTTTCAACAGTGCAGGTATGCTTGTTTTCAATGTTTTATTCTGCAAAACATTGGAAGCTGAGGATTCATTGCTGCTACCCTGTTGCTTGGAATGGACCAGGGTCTTTTCTCTGACCTGATTTTCAGCATTACTTTGGCATCATTTTCTACTGTTCGGTTGTGAATAATGCAAATTGGCATCATGTGTCTGGAATCATACTTCAGTTCAAACTGCATAAATATACAGCTTCAAATAAGAGCCAGTGTCTGAAGGCACCCCGGTAATTTACTAGGGCTGTTTGAAAAGCAAGTTGGTACATAAGGCTGAAAATGTAGCAGCTTTTTGTTTTTCAGTTGCTGCAAACAAACCTACACCCACCTTATTTTTTTCAGGAGATCTGTTTTTCTGCTTGACTGGTCTTTGTAGCTTTGGCCTATGGGACAAGCTGCTTTTTTCTTTTTGAATTTCTTTTTCATGCCACTGTTCATATTTGTTTTATGAAGTTGCATATTGAACTTTATATTTAATATTATTTGTTATTAAACCATGTGATCCCTAGCTTTCTTACAGTTTCTGCCAGACTCTTAATAACCATTATATATTCCTTCTGACCTACTTCTCTTGCACCTCAGAAATCACTCTCTTATTTGCTTTGAACAAAACTCCGTGTAGTGCTGAGAGCTTCAAAACTGACAAAAGGGCCAGAGCTACACTGGCCCAGTATCTCTTAGTAACAACCTTAATTACTTTATGCAGGATCTTTCCTCGGCAATAAGACTGCCTTTTATCTTAGAGTGGACAGACCTTTTTCTTTTAAATTGGATTAACGTAATCCAGCTCTGGACTTTGCTTCTCTGCACTTTTTCAAATGCTTTGGAGAATACGGCTGCAGTGACCAAATCTCTTCCAAGTTTTTATTCGGTTTGCAAATCACGCATTTCTATTTGAGAAAATTGCTTATATGTTACTCTGAGAATCTTCTAGGTGCTGACTGCCAAGCTCTGTTTAGAAGTAGCAATTCATAGCTTCTGGTGAGGATCAACTCATACTGGCCTCTGATGAATAAAAACCTATTACATCTATAAAAATGAGGCATTGACCATGTTACCATTTGAATGTATTAAAATTTAGGAGTTTGTAAGAACATCTATTTTGTAAAATTTTCTTTTATCTGTGACTCACTCTTTTGTAAAGAAACTGTCAGTGCCATTCCTCAGAAACACTGACCAAGGCTCCATTCAATTTACCATAGAATCATAGAATGGCTTAGGTCAGAAGGGACCTTAAAGGTCATCTAGTTCCAAACCCCTGCCATGGGGAAAGTTGCCAACCTCTAGATCAGGCTGCCCAGGGCCCCATCCAACCTGGCCTTGAGCACCTCCACACCTTGGACATCCACAGCTTTTCTGAGCAGTCTGTGCCAGTGCCTCACCACCCTCTGAATAAAGAATTTCTTCCTAACATCTAACCTAAAAAACAGAGTCTTTGGAGAATGGTCATTAGCTTCTTTGATGAGCCCTCCCAAATTCCTCTGGGACAAATCTGAGGTTTTCCCCTGCTACTTTCTAAAGTGACAGTGTTCCCTGGCGTTTCTCTGTTTCTCAGCAGTACATCCCCATACCCCATCAAATCCAGTTTAAAGCTGTGGTGATAAGCCCAGCCAGCTTGTTGCCTGCTATATTCTTAGCCCTCTTGGTTGGTTGCATCCCATCCAGCATCAACATGCTCTGTCCAGTAGTCCTCTGGCTTTATCATACTTGGTAGTCTCTTCATGTTGCCTTCAATGCAGGTCCCCAGCAGGCAGCAAATCTCTCTGGAGTGATTATCTGGGCAGCAAGTGGGTGCCTCGGTGTCCCTGAGCACAGGGTCCCCACTTACTAAGATGTTTCACCTTTTCTTGGTGGCACTGGTTCTGACATTTTTCATTCTGATCCCTCAGGGCCAGAAGCCCCACGAACAAACTCTTACAGTTTATCACATCCTTCATTGGCATTTGCATTCACATCCATATCACTGATGTGGACAAGAGATGAGGCGCAGAATCTTTGTTCACCATTCTGTGTTTTTTCTTATCCTTTTGTCATTTGCAGTGGGGGAAGTGCAGTGATGGCTGCCATCTGTTTGTACTCTTCCCTGAACTTTGTTCTTGGGCTTGCTACTTCTTTTACCCAGCATTCTGATACTCATTTATACTTTGCCCAGAAGGTCACGATCAAATCTCCCTGGAGCCTTCTGTTCTCCATCATCCTATAAACTTAAACACTACTATTTATTCCAAATCTCAAATGCAAATCTAGAATGAATATTGGATTGTTGTGAACAGTATAACTGAGTGACCTGAGGGTACTGAAAATCAAAATTAGGGAGACAGATTTTGTACCTGCCTTCTCAGAAAGCAAGGAGCACTTGAGCTTAGCTGTTTCCTAGCTTGTTGCAGCCTGAATGCAGCTGGAGCGCAGTTGGATGTAGGAAGAACTGGCAGCATGCCCTGCCCTTGGAAGCTTCAGGTCTGTCATCATGCATCTGCATTACCGTGCAAAGTCACAACCATCAATGTCATTTGCAAGACTTGTCAGATAGAATACAGAAACCAAATGATGTATCCCACAACTATTTTTAGTAAAAACACATTTTCTGTTCCCTTTTGTCTCTCTGTTCAGTTAGACTGTGCTGATTTGTTTTGTTAT
The DNA here is from genome assembly GCA_002909625.1 of Bambusicola thoracicus. Lineage (NCBI taxonomy): Eukaryota > Metazoa > Chordata > Aves > Galliformes > Phasianidae > Bambusicola > Bambusicola thoracicus. The sequence continues at coordinate 7,589 of PPHD01011905.1, forward strand.
CTTCATACTGTATGAAGAGCATTTAAGCTGCTTGCTGTATTCAGAAGTCCAGATCCGTTTCTTTTGTGATTAGCCCTTTTTCCACGGCTGTCACTAAGTCTAAATTTGGATCAATGTCTGACTGTTAATAAGAAAGAAGTCTTATCAATTCCTCTTTATTTTTCCCTGTTCATTCCTTGAGTTACTTGGCTGTGAAACAAAGACATTTATTAGGAGCATTTGATATTTCTATTTAAATAAGTTTTCTTTGAAAAAAGCCAACATGGCTATCAACACTTGTTTCATGTATTTGTGACCTGAATGCTGCAACTCTTCCTGCTTACTTCATCTTCACAGGTTTTACTGAGCTTTGAGCTGGTTGTATTGTTGACTCATTTTGTTGTCAGTAGGGTCCCATTGCTGTATAATGATTACTTGGGACTGCAAGGATGGTATTTTACATTTGATTTCATGTGAAATTCTCAGTGTTTTACCAATCTAGTAGGAAAAAACTTCTGTCTTTCTTCCTGATTTTATTTTTTTTTAACATAGATTGGCTGTCCTCTGTGTCCTCACAGTGCTCCTTCAGAACAGAATAATTATTTTAATTCAGTTTATCTTAAAATAAACACATTATTTTGTTATTTCTATGTTGGCTTGGAAACTTTGACGACTCAGCCTTTGACCGTGATTTAAGTGGTCTGTTGCAATGCAGCCTTTGTGTTAGTGATTCACAGCAGCTACTGTCAAACGGCTTTTCACTGATCCATGCAAATTGGAACACTTTAATGTTTAATTGAAATTCATTTCTGTGCTATCTGAATATCAGAAAATTTGTTGTGATATACCCTAAGAGTTTTAATTCTCTGTTTGTCTTCAGTATTAAAAGAATGCTAGCAAAAATTTACTAAGCTGAGTGTTTTAATCTACAATCTGAAATGTGTATTTTGGCACATGTATAAAAGATCTACTAGTCAGGGATGCCATGTCTCTCATTTGTCGGTGAAAGCAACAGTAGAGAGAAGTTGTAGAAGAGGATATTTTCATCAAAACCCAATACAGAATGTCTCCAAGCAATTTCTGACCCAAACCTTAAGCATCACCTTTGGCTCATTTCTGTAGCGCTGTGGAAGTCAACCGGCAGGTTAAGGTAATGAACAGGAAAAATAGACTGCTGTGCTGCAAGACATAGGAGAATCAGCCTCCAGGTCATCTCCCTGTGCCAGTTGGGGTTTAGCAGTTTATGATAATTTCCGCTTTTGTCACTTTTTTCATTATCTTATGGTAAATATGAGGCAACACTTCACAGAATCCAGCTTGTCATGGTGCTACTGTTTTCTATGCCATCTAAGAGGAAGCACAGAAGATGAGTTAGTTTTTCTTGCAGCTGATTTTTTAAATTTGAACATTGTTTTAGAATGATGAATAAAGAAAATGTTTTTTTTTTTTTATTCATATTTATTGAACTTGTATGTTGCACTGTTATATTTCCCTTGAAGGGGAATGTGAGTATTGCATCACTCTCTTTATTAGACTGAATGACAGCATTGTCCAGTAACAAATTTTGTAAACAGAAGTGGAAAGGTATACTTTAACTGTGATAACTCTGTGGAAGATTCAGTCAAAGCTGTGAAGTTCATAGAACAAGTTATACAAAAGTGCTTCTAATCCTAACAAACACGTTAAAGCATATCAAATCTTAATGTCTAAATAAAAAGCTCGTTGCAGAAATGTTACTAAAAAATACTATTGGCTGCCGAGTTTCTTCAATCTATCTATACATCTGCATAATTTCTACACAAATGTTACAGAATCATAGAACTGGAGATCTTCTATGGTAGCTCCTGGGATCCTTCTTCTTGCTTTTCTTGAAGGACAGACTGACATTTGCTTTTTTCCAGTGCTTAGGAATCTCCCCCAGTCACCACTACCTTTAAAGAGCATTGAGAATGGCCTCGCAATGACTGTGGAGACATCCTGTCACGTCCCTTGCATGTACCCATGTGTATGTCATGTGCCATGTATATCCAGTTCATTTAAATGTTCCCTAACCTGATTCTTCTCAGTTGAGGTTAAATCTTATTTTCTGTGGGCTTTCCTACTGGTCTTTGACACCTAGGATTCCTCAAAGCAAGTCCTGCTGCTGATGCAAAGAAGGTGTTGAATATTTCATCCTTTATTTGTCGTTTGCCACCAGATTCCTGACCCATTCAGCAGCAGGCCTATATTTTCCCTGGTTCTCTTTTTGCTGCTGCTAAGTCTTTACAAGTCTTTCTTGTTGCCCTTCATGTCCCTTGCCAGACTCAACTCCAGATGTATTTTGGCTTCCCTAATCCCATTGCTGCATGCTCAGTCAGTATCTTTTTATTTCTCTTGGGTCACATGGGTGACCTTCTGCTTCTTGTATGTTTTCTTTTCCTGAGCTTAGTCAGGAGATCCTTGTTTATCTACGTAGGCTTTTTGCCACCTCTACTTGATTTCCCATACAGTGATACACTCCTGATCTTGGAGGATCCCTTCTCTCATGGTCCTGAACTCTGCCATTCATTATCTTTTCAGCAAAGGTTATCTTTGATCTTCATGGTCCCAGCAGTTGTTCTTTGTAAGTATGAGGTCCAGCAGATTGGCTCCCTTCTGTAGCTCCTCAATCACCTGTGGTAAGAAATTATCATCATGGTGTACCAGAGACATCTTGGATTGGCTGTGCCTTAACGTGTAGCACTTCCAGCAGGTTACTGGAGATCCCATGAGGACCAGAACATGGAAGCAAAAGGCTTCCATCAGTAGTCTGATGAGGCCTCATCTACTTCCTCCTGATCAGGCAGTCTGTAGCAGATACCCACCACAGTGTTACCTATATTGGTGCTCCTGCAGATCCTGGCCCACAAGCTCTCATTAGGGTCATTGGCAGGTATTTTTAAGGATGTTGTTAATGCTGGTTACTTTAGGAAGCAGTCAACAATCCTGGCTGCTGAGGCAATTCCTACAAGTATGGTATCATACAGTGCAAGGGAAGCAACAAGTGAGTTTGTTGAGCGTGGGAGGCAGCACACAGCATGTATTTGTCAAGATATTAAAAATACTTCATTGTTTTCCTAAATCTTAAATTCAGACAGACATTCAGAAATTAGTTTCCAAGAAACAAGAAACCAAGAAAGCTTCCTTAGAAGTGCTTGTGATTAGCCCAATTAGCATTTTTTTTTTCTGATTGCTGCCCATGCTTACAGACCTGAGAATAAATATAGTTCAGTGAGCACTTACCTGGAAAAAGAGCATAGAAATCAATGAAAAAAAATGATTTTATTCAGACACTGCTGACACTATACAGTGATTCCAGAAGTTCTTTGAATTTACTTTAATTGTCATATTTTGTATGAAAAATTGGAAAAAGAACAAACACAGAGCAATTTCATCACCTGAAGAGTGTCAGTGTAACTGATCTGCTTAAATCACAATAGTGGCAGACAGTAGCATGCCGGGTTCAAACAAAAATAGCATACAGAAAATTACTGGGATATTCTGCACTGCTATGTACTGTGATGCTTGCACAAGCCAAGCTGAGGCCAGGCAGAGCAGAAGAATCTATCCTTCTTCAACAGTTTATCAGATCTATATTTTATACAGCTGGGGCTTTTTATTTGTTGGGTGGTTTTTTTTACTAATTTGTTCCTTTATTTTAGTACTGTGATCAGAAGAGATGCATTCTTCTCATTCTTCTGTTTTTGACTTTGGACTATTTTTTTTTCCTTCTGCTGAGAAGCTGCAGTCACATACTGTTGTTCATTTTCTTACATAGGCATTGTGCTACTTGTTCTTCCACCAGGAGGAGGTTTTCAAATACTGGAGTGTAAATGAGGTTAGGTCTAAACAGTTCTATTTTGGTCTGTTTGTCTGTACTGTAGAATTTCCTTTTTTTTCTGATGTTCTTAGTGAATACTAAGAGGGAAACAGAAATAAGTTGGGCAGTATGGCAGGGAGTGTATGTGACAAGCAGCTTGGCTACCAACTAGTGTTTGTTTGCCCCCTACATCATCTACATTTAGAGGAAAATACAGGAGTTTTGAAATGATTAAGGCTTGGAACCATATTTCATAATTGCTCTTGAGACTGGAGGACTTACAAATGTAAAATAAGAAGACTGCCAAATGAAGGGGAGAGCTGCAGGTACTTCAGCCCTTAATGCCAAATATCTGCACGTTTATAGTGAAACAGGTTTATATCTGATGTTTTTCCTAGATCTTAAGTGTCTCCTGTGATCCTGAGAACTGCACGTGAAGCTGCTCTGAGAGCATTTGACATTTAACTCACACGCCGTGCTTTTTATTGTACATAAGGTCACTGCTCCTCCATGGCAACAACTGGGCACTTCCTCACCTTGCTGTGGGAGATGCTTAACATAGACAAGTAACTCCAAACCCAGCTGTACAAAGTCCTCAGTAACCTGCTGTAGTTGATGCATCTTTGGTCTGGAGGGTTGGATTAGGTAATTCTAAACCTCTCGTTTCGCACCTCAGCTATTTTGGCATTCTCTGAATTGACTGATTTGAGCAGAGACCTGATGGGTTTTTGTACCATTTCCAGCATTTTAATTCCCTTCAATGTAATCTACTTGCAGGGGACTGGTTTTAGTAATAACAATATAATTTATCACGTGGAAATTTTATCCAAAGAAGTTAGCATTGTTTGTGGTCTCAGTTTCCATTGGTGGAGACGTTGCTGGACCTTGTGACAGGTGGAGATGTTCCTGATTTAATCTGTTGTGAGTGTAGTTTGAATCTTATCTTTTGCAGACAAGATGAAGAATAAACTTTCCTTTCAAATACACATGAAGGTCTTGGCCATGATACCTGCATGCACAGACCACAAGATAAAGTTAATATTTTTTCCACAAGTGGAAGGAGAACACAGTGCTGATAAAAAGCTTCATTTTCAACACAGTTGATATAAAACAGTGCTGCCTGTCAGTCATATTATAAAGTGGTTAACATTGATTTTATTAAAGCGAGCACAAAACCCTCAATATTTTAGCTAAATATTACTGTTATGTTTATTTTGGCAGTTTTTGGCCAACACCCTCCTCAGCCTTCTCTGTGTACCACATTGGATTAATCCCTATCATCTATACATTGTATAATAATCCTGCGTTGTGAATTTGAGAGGGAAATTGTGTCCAGTGGATATGAATGCTCATTCTCACATGTAAAGGAGTACAGTAAAATATATTGGGACAAGTTCTTTATTTTGCAACTGGGCTGTCTGTCTGCTGTGGTTATGAATGCATGTAGATGAATGCAGAGCACAACTGGGCCTTTCACTGTGTTGTCATTTCTCCCTCCCAGTGTTCTCAGTGTGGTTGAAAAGAAATGCTTTTTTGGATTGTTCCTGTTCATGATTACTTAACTGAGTTCCAACATATAAGAACTCTGGATGGCTAACTTACTAGTAGAATGGACTAGTAGAAAAAGAGATCTTTCCAGATACTAACTGTACTAATTTGTGGGAAAAGCATGAATCTTGGAAGTTTCACTCATGTCAACCTCATTAACGTTAGCTGGAAATAGGGAACTTTTCATCTTTGGAAAATATGGCTGTATACAATTAGCCATGAAGCTATAATATTGGGAGCATGAAATGGTCAAAAAAAAAGTGTACATTCTTATGGTTTTACCTGGTTGTATAAAGGTGGATGTGCTCCTGGCCATCCAGTGTTGAAGTGGCTCACTTGGCCAGTTGACAGAAGCTTCTAGCCCTGAAACATTTAAAGAAAAGGAAAATGAAAGGAAAAGACAAATTCCAAAAGATAACAGGACCATAAAAATGGTGATATGTATAAAGATGGGAGAAGTTCCTGTCCTTTCAGTTGCTGATGTTTGCTTCTTGCATCTTCAGTAATGGATTGTCATCTTTAAGTGGTGCCTGTTAACATCATTTCACAGCAGAAAAGGAAACAAATGCTTTCAAGTTCAGTGCCAAATTACGCTGTGCATGATGCTTTAGTGGGCATTCCACAGATGCAGCTCTTTTCCTGGTCTCTTTCTTTTCACTGGATTTTTTATTTTTATTTTTTGAAGGTAATATACTTAGTGATAAAGCCAGGCAAAGCAAACTTGATCCTGGATTTGCTATTGCCAGCTTTTCACCTTACAGAATCAGTTTATTTTAGAAAATAATTCTCTTGAATCTCCTCCAGCAGCACAGTTAGACCCACTGTCAGCTCTAGTCCTGAGCTGCATGCCTCTTCTCTACAGGAACCTCTCTCAAAAAGGCAAAGGGAAAACTTTAACCAGCCAAAGGGACTGATTATTTTATTTCTTTTTTAATACAAAGGAAACAAGACAACTAGTTAAAATAAGGCTGGAAAGAGCAGTGTTTGTACCTAATTCTTCACTTGCTTACTGTGCCTTTAAAGAGCAGGCTGTGATTTGATCCAACTAGTGAATTTTGAAGCTGCATCAAGCCCTCCACAGTCTTCAGGGGTTCTTAGATACTTTGTTTTCAGGCTCTACTCTAACTCTCCTGCTGTCACCCCTTGCTATCTCTCAGCTGTATTCCTGAACTTGCACAGCAGTTCGTTGTCAGACAGGGCAATATCATTTCCGTCAAAGAAGCATACTGAATTCACCATTTCATAAAGAATTGTATCTTTAGCACCTTATAAGCAAAGCTAATACCAGATATCACATACAGCTCAAAGATCCTCAAGAAAATTTCGTTGGCATGAGAAGCTGTCTGAGGAGAAAACAATTCAGCTCCTAAGGAGAAATTAATCTTACTCCACTTTTGTACTCCTTCTGCAAGAGGAGTTTTCAGAGAAGTCATTTGGTCAGTAATGACAAAGCCAAACTTAGATTCTGTGCTTAGATCTTGGAACTCAACTGGTTTGTTCCTGTTGAGCAGGTATGGGGAACTTGCGGGCTAGGGATGCTTCAGAAGCCTCTACTGGTCTGCACATTAACAGGTTCCCAAGGATGGCTGCAAGTAGCTGCCCCCGTCTGTGAAATGGTGAGCTAAATCTGGCCTTCGGGCTGTGGGGTCTTACAGCAGTGGTGAAACACTTTTATTGATTGCAAAATCTGATGAAAATCTCTTAAGTATTGTTTTTCTTAAAGCTGCAATTCTTCAAATCATGCAAATGGATCAGATATCCATTGTATTTAGCTTAAAAGGAAGGAGATACTTTGGTTTTGTGGCCACCTTAAAAATCCAGGAAAGTTACCGTGTTTTCTAAATTCGGCTTACTGTTTCCTGATCATAAATACAATGCTTGCCAGTGAAATAAGAAAGCAGAAAGGGAAGAAAATCTTTATGGATCAAGACTTATAACCATCCTCACATTTACTTTGGTCTGGATTTGGATTTTATCCATAGCAAGACTTTTGCTATTGGTAGTGTGCCTATTTTAAGAAGAAAAGCTTTGGCATAAGGTTTGAACCAGCTATCTTACTGTTGATCACTAGAAAACGGCTCTGACATTCAGAAAGGTTGCTGCAATTGTCTGTGAAAGTTTTCAGTGGGAGAGAATGCCTTTGTGGAGCAGCACTAACAAGGAAAAGGATTTGTGCCGTCCCCACTGCCTTAACTCATCAGCCTTTATTAAAGGAAACATTGTGAGCCAGACCAGGAGGGGAGTTGGCTTTCTAAGTTTAACACCACAGCTCTCTGTGAAGCAAATTTTGTAATGAAAGTCCTGAAAATGTTTTGACCTGTTGTAGGAGAGGATTGCCTACAGGCAGTGCTTAAATCTATTTTCACACTGTAAGCTTCCTGATAAATAGTAACCTTGAGATCTTTTGTGCTGCCTATTCTGAAAGTCTTTGATAGGGGTAAGGTACTGAATGGCTTTAAGATTTACTGAAAGTTAATAATCACCTGATGATTTTTTAAGAAGCAAATAATTAGCTTAGCCAGAGCTGGTATAGCCTGAAGAATTTATAATCTTCAGACTGAAGTCTAGCTGCAGGAGCTTTAACAATCAATGAATTAAGGTTTCTGTCACCAAATCACCTCAAATTTGAATGAAGAAAAGAGCTCAGCAAGATTGGTTTGCTTATGGAGAAAAACGTCTGAGGAGCTGACCTCATTTTTAGCAAGAGAGGGATGTAATTATTTAAACATATTATTGAAATGGTTACGTTAACCATTTCGCTGTAGATTCAGGAAGAGGTAGTGTTCTGCCTATCCTAGCGCCACAGGATTTTCAGAAATTTAGGAATTCACAAATTTAGGACTCTGTGTTTGTGAGCTCTTGACTTCAGTGCCCTAAAGTAACAGCTGACATAATAGCTGGCAGACAGGAGGCACGCTTGTGTCTGTGGTCAGACTGAAGGGCCCTTTGCAAGGCACCGAGCATGGTCACCATCAGAGTGATCTGCAGCTCTGCACAGTCCAGGCTTGGCCCAGACGTCAGGTGCTTCACTGGCACTCCATAGTTCTGCTAATCTCAGCAGGATTCAAGAAGGTATTAGTGCAGTAAGTTTATTAGAAGAGATAATTAGCACAAAGCAGATGAGGATTTCATAAAGAAGGAGACTTGCTCTGCATCACTGAGGCCTAGTTACGTGACACGGCAAGGCCCCAGCTGAGCCTTCTTGCTTCCCAGCTCCCCTGTACTTGGAGCATCCATTGGCACACACCCCAGGTGGGTAAACCCAGTTGAGTAATCGCCAAATCTGATGAGATGCATCTGGAGAGTATGGTGATGTGAACAAAAGCCCTTCAAAAAGCAACACACACACACAGGTTCAGTGACTGGCAGCCCAGCAGAACAGATGCATGCAGCCAGGCAGTGAGCTGTGGAGCAAGCAGGCACAGGGGAATGGTGAGGCCCAGCTGATTCGCAAAAGGACTCCAACTACGGTCCTTGGGATCAGCTGCACACAGAGAAAGCTCTTTGATCTGTATTCCACCAGGAGATTGAGCTTTTCTCAGGTGGGAGGTAAAAGAAGAAAACAAAGCACATGTATGGCATGAAAAATGATAGAATCCAGGCTACGTTTAAAGAAACAAGAGATCATTCCGTTTGCTCATTGCAGGCATGCCCACAGATTGACAGAAAGAATCTACTTCAAGGCAATATATTTTTATTAAAACAAGTCATGTTTTTTAGACTCTTTCCATGCTATTAAAAATGCATGATACTGAGAGGCCAGTGCTACTCATGGGAGTGAGTGAGTGGTTCTGATTGCAGTGGGAAACTCTTGGATTATTTTTGCCTTCTAATAACCTGAGCCTTCCCTTGAGCTATTTGTGAATTCCTTCCCAAAATTTCTGAACTTCCTCAGTATGGTCAAACTGTTGGAAATTAGAGCAGCCCAGTTTGTTCCCTGGGCATTGGTGCAGAGCTAGGGTTTTCATCAAAGCAATGGAGAATTACCTTTATAAAATTTCAGTGTCACATAATGCATTTTGTCCAGTCTTTCTCCATGCAGTATGAATATTCCTATTTTTAAAGGCATGGTGCAATACATGTAATATTTAATCTAGGAAAGTACTGAGTAGGTTATCATTACGTTCTGACTCACGTGTCTTTGCTTATGAATGATAGTTTTAACAGATGCCAAAATAAAATAGATTTTAACTCATCTTCTCAGCTCTTCACAGCCTAGTTTTCTAGCAATACATCTGAGGTATTTTTATTGTACATTACCTTCCTGTAATAGAAAAAACACCTCAAAACTCTGCAGAAAGTATCAATGAAACTATACTTTCAAAACAGCAATTTTGAAAGTAAATATAATTTGTTTCAATATCACTGTTTCCCAATCACTCAGTACCCAAGGCTACTGCTCAGTCATTTGTTAGTGGACCATCAGGATATCCTCAAATATTTATTAACCACATAGGATGGGAACTCTAGTCTAAAGTATTCACACATTCAAGGAATTGCCAAACTTGGTTTCCTAATTGTACCTTTTACTGGCCAGGCTGTGATGTGTATGATGCAGGTCTCAGCCTAGGTTTGCTGAGACTGTAGATGGTCAGGTTCAGTAAAGCAAAAAATTATCCTAATTTCATTGAGTATTTTCTTCTGTGCTGGACTTCAGGCCTATTTATTGTAAAGCCTTGAGGAATCACATAGGAAATAGTCAATGAGTGATTTGGAGACTTTCAGCCAAGATGTGGTATAGAAAGCTGTTCATTTCTATCCCTCAGTTGGATTTCATTCTTTAGCGCCTAGAGGCAATAACTGGTGGTATGGATGCATCTAACTTGGGTCTTCAGTGTCGATGCTCTTTCTTTAGGCATCTTTCCTGGTGCATAGATAAAGCCTGCACTCAGTATTTATATGTGTGCATATGTGTCAAGTGTGAGATGTGAGCTCTCTTTTGTATTGGTAAGGTGCCATATGTGGGCCATAGGTACCTCTTCACTGCTTTCAGTAGAATCACATTGGTGTACCAATTCTAAGTAACTAATCTCATGTTCACTGTTACTCAAGAAAAAAACGATAAGACTTAATCCCTCCCCCATAGGAAGTCAATATAATTCATAAGAGCTCTTGACCCCTTATCTTTCTGATGTAGCTTTCATATCACAATAAAAATCATCAGTCTGGAACAGAACAGTTTGACAGGATGACTCAGTAAAGCCACAAAATGACAGATACTAGAAATAAAAAGCAAACAACCCGTGCCAGGTCATTGCTGTCAGAGCTGGATCCTTCACCTGTTGTGCCTACTGCATATACAGCTTATAGTTTGGGAGTCATGATTTCTGTTCCCAGGGTGGATTATTGAAATTATTACCTGAAAATTTAATATGATCTTCTTTATTTTCTAAGATTATGGGTTCCATCTAAAGATATAACTTGTACAGCAGTAGCCATGGCTTTGCTTGCTGTTCCCAGACTGATAATCCCAGCCAGTCCTGAAACCAGC
>PPHD01011906.1:0-18444 GCA_002909625.1 Bambusicola thoracicus
GATACAAGGCTTTTCACCCCAAAGGTGTGGAGGAGCAATCTCTGATTTAGATAGGGGCACAACGCCCCTCCCACTGACCAGAATGGACCCTTGTGTCTTCCAAACTATCCCACCAAAAAAGTAATAAATACACAGGAGAAATTTGGGTTGGGTGAAGACTTGTGCATAAACGGGGCTTTTCTATTTGTCCTCATTCTGCATTTTCCAGTGCGTATTTGCCTTGAAAGTCCTCCTAAATATTAACACCGTTTATTAGGTAACCGCTGCTGCTGTACGTGGAGATTGTGTTCATTTCCTCTCCCTTGCCCCAGGTGTGCAGTTTGACTCTAATAATGCAGGAATCATGCGTTTTTAAAGCACAGTATTATTTTTTTTTTCTGGTTGAATTCAATGGACATTGCAGAGCTGAGGGGAGAAAATGCAATCCATCTTCTGTGAAATGAACTCAGTCATCCTTCAGTTTATTGAGTGAGAGGGAATACAAAACAAATCCACAAATGTCAAAAGCAGTCTACAAGGGATCGTTCCATTTCTTTTTCCATTTGTTTCCTTGATTAAAATGATTTTTAACTGATTCCTCTCTTAATTTAATATGACAAAATATAATTCACTTGAATATCCTCCTGAACCCCTTTGCCAAAGTGTATGCTTGGCCAAAGAGGGTGGCGAGGGGGTGGGATTTGCTGAATCATGCTTGTGCTCTTTAATAATCTCTTTACTGTAACAGTGGAAATACAATGAGAAAAGTTCTAGTCCCATTCAATTCATTGGCAGATTCCCACTGACTTAAATGGGTTGGGAGAGAACCCCAGTGGTGACCGACTGATTTCTTCTTCTGAGATGAAAAGAATAGGTCTTTCAAGCCATGTGTTCCTCCCTGTGGATTTGTTCTTGGGGCTACAGATGGGAGCAGTAATTTCTGCAGCAGCGTTTGAGCCCATAGGTTGCTCAGCGCAGACCCCACTGTGCTGTTCCGCACGTGCCGTGATTCCCACCCAAGAGGTCCCTGGGCTCTTCGTGGCACTCACTGTGGGAAGAAGGTTAGTAGATCTGAAATGTATGATTAACTTTGGCATAGGGACGCAGCAAAAGACCAGCATCCCCTCCAGCTCATTGCTTGTTGTGAGAGTGGGGGTTGTGTACCCAATCCTTTCCCTGATCGCAATCCTTTCCAGTTAGATCATGCAGCGTCTTTTCTGTTTCCTGACTGAATAAATGCTTTTGTGTAGGAGGCAGAAGTGTTTCCAGCATTCCACCAGGATTATGAATGGATCCTCCTAGCAACCATTTGGGGCTGGAAAACATTATTCCCATCTCAGAAGAAATCTGTGAAATGGTTCAACCAATGTCATCCAGGGAGACTGGGGCAGGAAGAGGTTTACAATCTGGATTACCCAACCCCATTTGGTGCCATATCCACAGCAAGGTCCTAGCTCCCTAAAAGCTTCTCAATGGGGGGATAACTGAAGTTTTTCTATATTCTGAGAGCCATGCCTATTCTTTGAACTCCTTCGCATAAAAGAAATGGGTAATGGAATCGAAGCATACCATGAAAATGAAGATCATAAAGAGCTATCTTTCCAAAGCAGTACAAGATTATTTAGGAAAAAGTTGGTTTTTTGTGGTGTTTTTTTTTCCATCTACTAAGGCCATTGTTATTATATCAAATCTAATATCCTGAAATGAAAAGAAAGTCTTAAAAATATTGAAATGAAGGAGTAATGAAATAAGAGCCACCAGACACTGTTAGCTTAATATTATGCTTTAAAGAGGTGAATTTAACTGAGGGATAATTTAACTAACACACCATTAGTGATTTTTCTGCAATAACTTTAGAGCCGGATACGAAATGGGAGTAAACTTGTGCGTCTGCAGGGACTGATACTAGTGGAGGATCTGAGCATTTGCATTCAGAAATGGAGCCCAAGTAGCAGCCCTAGAGACGGCCGTCCTCCTCCTGCCCAACAACAAGCCCCGGTGATGGAAGTGCCCATCTCCCATTGCTCTCTTGCTCAGCCCAGCTACCGCCTCAGCTCCGTGCTGGCAACACCCAGTAGGATGCCATGGACCCCATGGCAATTTCATGCAAAGCCCAAAGCCAACAAAGTAGGGTAAATTAATGCTTAATTAAAAGCTGACATAGGAAGAGAAATTAAATTAATGCCCTAATTAATGTGTCAGGTTTAGTCCAAATAGGAAACTTAATGATTCTCCATTCCCTTTTTCAGTACTGCGCTTACCTTGGAGCAGAGACGAATTTCAGCTCATTTGGCCCCAGTCCTGGAAAACATCCTCATTAAAAAATGTATTGAAGCCCACGCTTAATTCTCTTCCTGCCATGTTTAATTGCTGGCCTGGATAGGCATGGAGTTGAGTGTTTGATTAAATAAGGCGGAGCTATTGGGAAAATTTTGCGTAATTGTCCCCAGTTTGCTAAGCTGATTTGACTCTTAAAAGCTCACTTAAAGTCCTCTGTTGGAATAAGTAGCATTAGTCGGTAATGCAGCATTTCTTTTATTCCAGTAGCTGTAATGGAACTGGTTTGTAAGAAGTCACTCCTCTATGATGGAGAAGAATCTAAAATCTACCTGAGCAGCAAGTATTCTGTGAAGGAAATGGAGAAGAGGTGAAATATCTGATGGATTAAGACAGTTCATTCACTATATCAAGGTTCGTTTCCTCTAACAAATCTGGGCTTCTTTGTAACAAAGACCTCCATTCGACAGCATGTGAAGTACGACAAACCGTCAGACTCAAAATGCTTGGATATTTAGGTTGCTCTGCTGGAAAATTAGCTTAATGGGGTGACTTTTGGATCCACAAATACTGTGCTGCCGTCCTTTTGGGAGGAATGCCATGTCATAGGGTGGGTGGTGAGATTCTGCCTGGGGACAGAGGTGGACTGAAGGATGCACACCTTCATGCAGGTACATGGGAGATGAATTGTTGAAAGGTTTGTTGTTGGTATATTTCCGTATCGTGGGTTTGATAAAGAAAGCTGAGGAAAAGATGCTCCAGCCTGTGCTACCCCATAGGGTGCACAAGGAGACCTGTGGCACTGCCTTGAAGAGGCATTAGCCTCACCATGCTTTATCAGTCATGTGCGTCAGTCCTGTGGAGAAGCAAGCAGTATTGTTTCCCTGGCTCTGGCTGAGTGGGTTGTTTTTTTTCCCCAGATGAGGAAAGCAGCAGGATGGAGGGTTTGTGGCCTTTTCCAGAATGTATGTACATCAGTAGTTGCACCAGGGAAGGTTCAGATTGGGTATTAGGAAAAATTTCTTCTCAGAAAGAGTGATCATTGGCACAGGATGTCCAGGGTGGTGGTGGAGTCATCATTCCTGGAGGTGTTCAGTAAGACGGTAGATGTGGCACTGAGTGACGCAATCTAGAGCATGGGTTGGTGGTTGGACTAGACGATGTTGTTGGTCTTCCCAACCTTAATGATTCTAGGATTCTGTGATCACTTAAACCGTGCCAATTAAGCACAGTGTGCACTGAACTATGTTCCCCAGGATCCAAAGTTGGACACAGCAGCTCTTGTGTCCAACTTTGGAGGTGTTCAAGACCATGGAATGGAAGACCATGGAACCATGGGCAACCTGGTCTAGTACCAGATCTGGAGGCCCTGGCTGTGGGGGGGATTGGAGCTTGATGATCCTTGGGGTCCCTTCCAACCCAAGCCATCCTATGATTCTACGATTCTATGAGGTTATGGGAGAGCATAACAGAGGTGAGTACCAAAAAAAAGGCATTATAGCCATTTTGTAGTTTGCCTTCTGGGTTTTGAGCTCTGAGTGATGTCATTCAGAGCCCTGCAGGGGCTCTGCAACCACATGTCCAGAAGACAAGCATGTATAAAAAGCCAAGATGCTCTCTCAGTCTCGTGGTTCTTAAGGACTGGCATTGAAAAATGAAAGATGTTTTAATACTTATTAAGGAAAAAATACCACAAGTCTAAGAGAAAATCACAGTAGGTGACTCTGAGTCTCTTTGGATAGGATTCCTATTAAAATCAATGTGAGTTTTGCAAGTCGTAGTGCTCAGGTATTATTGATTGGTGGCTGATAGATGATTTGTATGTTTTTCAGCAGCGGTATTTCCTTTTGCAGTTTTCTCTCCCCAGCCAGTTTCTCATCCTTCCAGCTTTAAAAAGAAACCAGTTCTGGGGATTTAAGAGTGGACTGATTCTGTAAGATTCAGTTCAGTATGAGGTCAGTGCGTTCCTTCAGTCATGTTCAGATCCCAAATTGAAGGCCCAGAGAGAATGAAAATGCTCCGATCGTGTCCTTTTGAGGGCAGGGGTGAATTTCCTTCTCTAGAAACCCTCTCCGCCCTCTCCAGTGTGTGCTCACAAACAGAAAGTTCCTATAAACTGTTTGAGGTCGTGCATTGCATCAAATGACCGTGTTAATCCAGAGCTCTGCACGCCCAGGGCAGATCCAGCTCCATAGGAAATGAGCACATCCGAGGCATTTGTGTGTTCAGCATCAGGGAGGGGGAAAAAAGCCATCAGATTCTGAATCCAGCTCACGAAGCCTGGATGTCTGCAATGTAGGAGCATTTCTCATCCAGATACTCTGGCTCTAAATGTTAAATGTTTTTTTTATTAGCAGCTCTCTTCTATTGTGTGCACTGAAAGATGAGTCACTGCCCTTCAAGAGCAAAGCTGGGAATCAATAGACCTCTGTGAATTAGATAATGTGCTAAAATATGGATATCTACAAAGGCATGAGAATTGTGACTAATGTGTAAGTAGAAACATACAGTGAAAATGGCCCAGAAGACAGTAATCTTTCTGGAATCTTCTTTGGGACCCACCCCACTGGTGATGGTTAAGCATCCTGTTCACCGTGGCCACGTGGTAGATAGGAGGATGTGAAATTGAGCTCCCTGGCCCTGACGCACAGAAAATTAGTCTGCTACTCTTAATGACAGAAACTGCCTCAGGATTGCTTGCTGGGGAAACCAGCTGCACTCATTGCACCCTGAAGCCTGATTAGAAAGGCATAGGTGGGTGATAGATGATTATTCCCCTTTCCCCAGTGCTGCTGAGACCCATCTGGATCCATCTGTGCTCCCAGTTACAAGAGATACATGAAAATAGTAGAGCAAATGCAGCGTAAGGGAACGAAGGTGTTCAAAGGGTTGACCCTGATTTGAGTTGGAAGATTCCCTTCCAACATCAGCCATCCTGTGAGATCCCATGCAAACCCAGTCCCATGCCCTCAGGCAGTTCTCTCAATGCAATCTGAAAGCGTATTAAGTCAGAATAAATCCAAGTTTTTGCACTAGCTATCCAGAAATAGTCCCGTGATTATCTAAGATGTGCTCTCCCCTTTCTAAATGTTGCATAAGCAGCTTCCAAAACTTTAGTAGAGCTGTCGTTTTATCTAATGAACCTTGCTAGCTTGCTAGAAAATAATTAGTCAATGAGCTCCCTAAAACAGTGTTAGCTGCAAGTAATGTGAGCTCCCACAACATGCTCATACATAGCAGTTAAGTTTGTATTGGGGATTTTATTGTTGTTTCTCTAAACAGAGAGGATAGCCTCAGGCAGATCTGAAAATTGCATCTCTAGCCAATTGGGGAAAGTGAAAGTCAGAAACAATCGTCAACAAAATAAATTTTTCCTCTTGGCACATGATGTGCTGGACTTGGCAACACCAGGTGCTAACTCCCATTCCCCCCAAGACTCCCACTCCCGACTGGGAAGGGAAACAAGAGCCATAAAATACAGCTATGCACGGGTAGAGATAAAAGGCCAAACTGAATCCCTCATGTACCTCTGCAGCAGACAGAGGCAAAGCTAGACCACAAAGATTCATGGCTGTCAGTTGTATGCTAGTATAATCCAGTGGATCGTGTTCAAATCACTGGGCAGAAGTAAAAAATTCTGACACGGATATTTATGTGGCCATTATCTTTTGCCAGTCCTTTGCAGAGCACATTGCTTCGGTGTGAATTTTCCTCCACAGAACCATCTGACGTAGTCACATGTTATTATCCCCACGCTAGAGAGGAGAGGGGCTCTGCTGAAGGCAAATGACAACTGCATATTTATGTACCACTGGAAGAGTTTCCCAGAATGGCAGAGGAAGTTCTTGGCATGACAGCAACCAAATCTCAACTTACTCATGTTCTGAGCGTAGATATTAATCCTCAGAGCACAGTTCTGAGATATTTATTGAATAACAGTGATTTAAACCTGTAAAAATACCACATCTAGTCTATAGGAAGGATGCTGAGCTTAATTGCGTTGTTGTGAGAGTTGCAGCCGCACAGGAGTATCTGGATATCATGGAATCATAGAATGATTAAGGCTGGAAAAAAGCTCTAAGACCCCCAAGTCCAACCCCAGCCCATCCCCACCATGCCCCCTGACCATGTCCCTCAGTGCATATTTCAAAAACGAAGAAGCTAACTTACTGTCTCTTGTCACCAACAGGGAAAATACATTGGGTGTGGGAGTGGGAGCAACTGGGAGGTGGCTCAGATCAGGAGGAAGGATGCTTTACAGATGTGTGCCACTCCTGGTTGTCTCCTGCAGTTGACCGCATTCAGTGGAGCCATTTCTGACATGTCTCTTTCTGGCCAAATTATCTCAACCAGGCAGAGAGAAAGGGGGAGAAAGGAATTTTGCTTTTTTAATCAAGTAGTTATGATAAGGCAGAGCAAAAATACACTTGACTTGATTACCTTTGTTATCAAAGGCCAGAATGATACAATAATTAATTATATTTAACTTATCCACTGGATGCCTTGGGGGATTAGGAGGTGATTTTCATGCAGACTGTGATATATGTCTGTTTATATCTAGCTGACAGGTATTCTTAGTGCTTGAGGCCCCAGTTCTTTGACCAAAAGCCAGCTGATATTGATTTAGATTTTCTGTAGATCAGATCCACTTCCTGGAAAAAAAGAAACTACAGATTAAACAGTGACTTAAAGAAATTACTCAGGGCTTATACAAGTGCAAATGTGAGAGAAGAATTTACCCCCAAAAGACCTGCCTGTAATAGAGAGAAGAAAGTCTGTGATTTCTCTCTTTTGCTTAAAATGAATCAGAAACCCTATTGTATTTATTTATTTGCTTATTTATTTTTAATTCTTGATGCTGAAATCAGTAGCATCTCATGCATCTTGCTTCGTGGAATGGTAGATTTCTCCTTTCATCACCAAGGATCAGAGAAACAAAATCCAGATACATCCAAAGGAGCTGCTCTGAAATCCCTGGAATTGCATGGTAGCTGATGGTGGGAGTAGAATTTGGTCCAAAAGAGTTATTTTTGCTTAGAAAAAGCAGTCACTGACAGAGAATAATCTTAATATGAATGTTAGCTTTCTCCTTCAGTGACAGAAATTTCATTTTGTTTTTGAGGGGGAAAAAAAAATGGGGTATGTAAATTCTGCTTTGAGCTGCTTTGGTGTAAACTGGGAGCAACTCATTGACTTTAAAATCCACGCTCATTTAGAAGTATTCCTAACCTTATCTCCATGCGTTAACCAGAAGCCATTCCTTCCTCGGATTAAATGCAAATCCGGAATAAGACAGGGATTTTTGCAGAATGCTAGGGAAGCTAGGAACCCAAATCCCATTGATATCCAACCAAATTTAGGCATGTAAACTTTCTTCACTCCTGTGAAAATCCCAATCTATGATTCAAAAAAAAAAAAAATAAAATAAAAAAGTGCTGGCAGTTCCTTTAACTTACTGAAAAATTTTTAGAGAGTGTTTTATATGATTGAGTGTTGAAAAGCTGTCATAAACCTTTTCATTTAGCAGCATCCCCAGATAGATAGCAAGAGGAGATTGCAATAACAGAGGAGAATGAGGAGGAGAGGATTTGCTGCGCTACCTCCAAACATTTCTCCCCAGATCCCATGTCCTACTCTCAGAAATTGAAAGTGTCTTAATTATTCAGGGGAAGAAGGATGCCCTGCTGTAACTTGTTGGATAATTATTCTGTGCTGACAGTGCCCTGAAGTACTTCACTGGTTTCTCTGCCTTTGAGCTAGCTGAAACGTTGAAGTGTTTTGAGATCCGAGAGCCATTTACAGGAAGGGCATGGAGACCTGCTGTGATCAGAAGGGATGTCAGGACACATGAAGCAAAATGTCTCCTTAGAATCATAGAATAGAATCATAGAATCATTAAGACTGGAAAAGACCTCTACGATCCCCAAATCAACACCCAACCCATCCTCCCATGTCCACTGGCCATGTCCCTCAGTGCCACATCCCCATGGTTCTCAAACATCTCCTGGGACAGTGACCCCACCACCTCCCTGGGCATCACCACTGGCATGCCAGTGCATCACTGCTCTTTATCTGAAAAAGATTTTCCCAACATCCAACCATCCTGAATTTCCCCTGGCACAAATTGAGGGCATCATCTCTCATCCTACTGCTTTTATCCAGGAGCAGAGGCCAGCCCCCACCTCCTCACAACCTCCTTTCAGGGCATTGTAGAGAGCGCTAAGGTCTCCCCTGAGCCTCTTCTTCTCCAAACAGTTCCTAGTTCCCTCAGCCTCTGCCCATAGAGGTAATGCACTGGCATAGGCTGCCCAGGGAGGTGGTGGGATCACCATCTGTGGAGGTATTCCAGAACTATGGAGATGTGGCACTGAGGGATGTGGTCAGTGGGGATGGGTTGGGGCTGGACTTGGTGGTCCTGGAGGTTTTTTCCAGCCTTAATGATACTATGATTCTATTTAGGGGACATGGCTAGTGGGCAATGGGGGATGGGTTGGGTTTGGACTTGGCGATCTTAGTGACCTTTTCCAACCTTAATGATTCCGTGATTCTGTAATCCACTGCTGGGGAAGAGGAGAAGTTTGGACTTCCAATGAGAACTGTCTAGCAAATCCTAAGCCATCCTGGGAACACTGGCCTCCAGCCTGCCACCCAAATGTGCTACCCTGAGTAGTATACATGGTGTTGGAGCTCACACGGGTTCGCAAAGCTCCTCACGCTCTGATGTGTTAGAAACATACAAGCAAATGAGATGCGATACTTGGGTGTGAGTGTGTGGCTGTAAGGACTCAATCCTGCCAAGTGTCAAACGCTGCTGTGGTCCATCCCCCAATCAATGGGAGCTGCTGGCCCAGCACCAGGCAGGATGGAGCTGCCAAGGCTCCAGGCACCAAGTAGCGGCGTGTGAGAAGTCACACCGCGAGCACACTGAGATGTTCGCAACAGATCTTTCCAACAGTGAAAACTGCCTTTTCTCCTGCTCCTGCATTTAGCTAACACCTGTCAAAGAACATTAGAAGGGGGAAGATGAGATGGAATTAAGAAAAAGATTTCTCGTGGCCAGAGAATGGTGGTGAAGCCCACTGTGCTGCCAGGCTGCTTTCTGCATCAGAGTGCCGCTTTGTTAGTAAAGAAAAAAGCCACCAACAATCCCAACACCACATGAGTTTCTGCTGCTGGGTGCTGCAGGTATTTTAATCCACAAAGAAAATGAGTATATTTCATGTAAATTGATAGCGAAGTGACATGCCATCCTTCAGCTCGCTAATTTAGGGGCTGGTATATAGATGGGGAATGCTTGCTGCTTCCTCGTAGTCAAACCCCTCTACAGCATCTCACATTCAGCATCCAGGGTGACATGTGGTTTTCTGAAAGCTTGGCCAGATCTTGTGCTGGTGTTTGTTTTGTTGCAGCTCAGCACACAAGGAGAGCTAGCAAAGGTTGGTGCTGGACATGAACATGGGAGATACTGGAGTAACCTGGGCACGTGCACCTCTGGCAGTCCCTGTCAAAGCAATTCTGTGATGCCTCAAAACAAATCAGTTCTGAAGTCTTTCAGACATCATCTCAGAGCAATTTGGGCAGTAGGCTTTACCATTTTGATCAGTATTTGTGCAAATCTAAAGATGGATCTGGAAAACCTCCCAGCTCCATGTGAGAGCCCTCACTGGCGACATTGGCACCAATCTTTATGCCCTGCTGACCAGATAAAAAGATACCTTTATTAATGGAATACAATGACATTCTTCCTGGCCCTCAGAGGAGAAGAAAGGCTCCAATTAAGGAGACCTACGCTTTAGTTTAATATCTCTATTACAGGATTTTTCATTGTAACCCCTTTGTCATTAAAAGAAAATAACTCCATCCTTGTCTTGTGAAATGCTTTAAAATTAGTCCAGACCTCCTTTTGGAATCACTGCCATCTGAGTACAGATCATTTGTGCTTCTGGAAGCACTTTGGATAATTATTATTTTCTTTTTCCTGGGAATCTCTTCCTGTGGAAACAGTAAAACCAACTCTCTTTTTCTGAACTGTTTGGCTGGAGTCAAAGATAATTTTCCACGATCCATTTTTCATTCTCTTTTTTTCTTTATTCCTTAAGGTTTCATGGTCTTTATGCCAGTGAAACTGTGCACTTCAAATTCTCATCCCAAGGTTTTGAGTTGATTTTCATGGCAGATACAAGCAGCGATGCCTGCACTGATCTCAGCCGTGGTTTATTTTTATTCTTATATATCAGTAGCTATTTGTCATGCTACCTTGCAGTGTGGGACTCACATTTATATGGTTTGGGGAGATGTAACTCATTTTCTGTTTAATCCACTGTCTGTCAAAGGGAGAGATTTAAGATAGAATACCGTGGGCTTTCTGACGTGGTTCACAATTTTTTTATATGTGTATTTATTTATTTTTTGTGCAGGCTATGTCATTTGTTAGGTTGAGTGCAAAAGAAAGTTGGTTTTCCAGTAAATGTAATTTGAGACAAATTTTCAGCATGCAATGGACTTTAGACATGATTTGGCAAGGTTCTGGAGTATTAACAATGTCCTCATTGCACTGTCACTACAATTCTGCTGCTAGGAAGGCCTTGGCAAGTTACTCCCCTCTGTATTTTCACAGGTTTAAAAAGGAAGAAACTGGTGATTAAAAGAAGACGGTGCTCTAAGCAACCCGATAGAGCTGTAGATGTCCCTGTCCATGGCAGGGGAGTTGGACTGGGTGACCTTTAAGGGTCCCTTCCAACACAATTCTGTGATTCCATGAGCCTGTGAGAATGAATGCTGTTCTTGGCGAAGTGCTTTGAGATTTGTGGACCAACACTGTGGTTCTCATGGAGAACTGTAAGCACAGAGCTCAGCAGACAAGAGGGAAGGCGAGCACGGGGATGGAAGGTGGTGGCATTCGGAACGGTGACGGTGGAGGATGATGGCTGAAATACTGGATCCCTATGCTGTGTGTAGTCCTCATGAGAAGCAGATGCCGCTACCAGGCTGCAAAGTGGGGGGCTGCAGCTTGCTCACAGTTGGCAGCGAGGAGGAGCTGGGAGCCTCCAGGTTCACTCTTCCACCCAAGCTGTCAGCACCCCCCATGTCAGACGTGCGGAGGTGACTCGCATCCATCTGATGTGACAGGAACCAGGGACAGCTCCCTGCCGCCCCAACGCGATATAGAAATCACTCCCAGTCTTTCTTGAAAAGAACAATGATGGAGGTGTGATTCTTTCATCGAAAGAGGCATCCATGGGGTGTCAGCTAGAGAAGGACCGATCCCTGCAGCCCGTACTACAGGAAGCCTTGTTTATGGCTGAGGACAGCCTGCGTCAGTGAGCTGGTGGTTATTTTGGGCGGTCGCCGTATGTCTGGTGTGTCTCTGACTCCAAATGGGACTTCTGTGTTTCTAAAGTCTGGAAGAGAAAAAAAAAAAAAAAGCTACTCACTTGGTGTGACAACAGATTTGCAGTTTCCTGAAAAAGAATTTGGCTTGGGAAATTGTCCTCGGTATGGGAAGGAATGAAAATCACAGTTGTTGGAAGGGACCTCTGCTGATCATCAAGTCCAGCCTCCTCCTAAGGTCGGTTCCCTATGGTAGGGATAGGGCGATCAGCAGGCTGGGCAAATGAGCATAGGTCTCAGAGGCTTGACAATACAGTGCAGCAGGCTTTGTGCACAGTGAGACCGAAGGAGGAAACTGTCTTGGTCCCAGAATGATACCATGAGATATTGAAATTCAGATGCAAAACTTACAGCATCTCTTAGATCAGAGGGCAACACTCAGGCATCCTTCTGGTCAACTGGGCTCACTGGTGATGCTGAGCTGTGATAAATTAATCTGAACCTGAGCCCTGAAGCAGCTGGTGGATATTCTGTGAGCCTAGTGCAGGAAAATAAATACCCAGGAATGTACGTGAGGTTGCTTGCTTTTCCTTGAGGTTCTGGTTCCACAGCCTATAAATTTTAAGGCTCCAAACGCCACAAGATGCAACTTTCAGGAGAGAGAATGTACAGAGCGCTGATGAGATGACAGTAAACAAAAGAATTAGGCTGTATTACCAGGAAGCTCTCGGAGAAGTGAGTTCTGAAACAGCTTCCCATGAGATTTGCACCAGACGGTGATATAAAGTATGCTCTTGAGAGCATTCCTTCATTGTCAGAAGGACAGACTGCAGAAAGCCAGCTCTGAGAGATCTTCTCCATCATTTCTATGAGTCAGTATGCTTAGGTGCTGTCAGAAGCACGTCAGAAAAGCATTTCTTCTGGGTTAGACACTTGTTACCAGTCTGGAGTACCGGGCAATTGATGGTGTGGATTCATTGATGCACTGGACAAGGTACACGAAGGCTGGGAACATTTGTCAGCCTTGGCTTAGCCTCCTTCCAGACAAACTCCAGTACCCTTGTCACTTTAAGGGAGTTTATTACTTCTTAGCGAAAAGCAAGGGAGGAAATATAACAGATGAAAGGAGGCTTGTGAGGCATTTCAAACCCAGCTGCATAAACCCAATAAAAAAAGAGGGAGATGAATTTCAAAACCGTGCTTTGGAATCATTTGTGCTGCGGATGCATAGGAAGCTTATGGGTTTCTTAAGCTGCTTCATGCCCTTACCACGCTCTCCTGAACCTCCAGCACAGCTGACCCGAAACTCTATAAATCATTCGATGCTATTTATCTACCTTTCAGCACTATCTAGTGAACTGGTCACACATCAGCCCCTGGCAAAAGCAGCATGGAGGACGTTGCACAAGCGGATGCAGCAGGGCGGGTGGGCAGCAGAGCTGCCTTTACAGCCCTATTTCCCTTTGCCTACGGTGGTGTGTAGCAAAGCCAAGCTCAGGCCCGCTTTCTGATCTCAGCAGTCTGATTGGGTCATGCAAAATTTGGGTTTTGACTTTGGAAAAGCTGTGTTATTTGAATTAATGAGATGTGGCTATTCCCTCTCTGTAAGCATCTGCAGACGAGAGAGCAGGAATACACCGATGACTTGCAGGAGCCATTTACTCTGTGACTGAGAAATTCTTGTGACAGTGCACACAACCCTTTGGCTTATGTGCCCTGTGTCATTAGTCCTCTGAATTCATGACTTGAGAGCAGCTGGTTCTGAGAGTCAGGCTGTGCCAGGGCAGACCTGGCTCCAGGAGGGTACTCCCATGCCTGTGTGGAGGAACCAGCTGAGGAATAATGAGTGGGACTGGAGAACTCCAGCTTTAAGCAAAGCCAATAGCAATAGTGACGTAACCTGAAAGATGGCTGTATAGAGGAGGGAAAATGACTCTGTTGTTATTAAAATAGGGTTTGGGAATCTGTATCTAGGTGCAGCCTGGGCAGCACATCCCAGACGTGAATGACGATGGCCATTGCCACCGACTGCCATGGTTGCTGTGTTGAAGCTGGAAGAAGCATTTAAGGGCTCCCGACTCCCAGAAGCATCCTCAATTGACTTCTCTCGTTGACAACACTTCCAGGTTTAGGCTGTGGCTTAGATGTCTAAAGCACATTGCATGTTTAGGCTGACACATCTGATACTTGAAAAAGGGCTGGGAGCACACACTGTCAGGTGTTAACTCTTCAAGCTGCAGTTCGTCACTTGTCATTACCCACCAATTTATTTTATTTTATTTTATTGGTCGATGTTTCCATGTGAAAAAAGGGACAGAAACCTCACTGGGAGTTGGGGCAGTCTGCTCACGACCCAACTTGAGGATCTTCCCTCATGCCTTACCCAACGCTTTGAGCAAATGAGGCACCTGCATTCAGTTGCTGGGAGCCCGAGGTTGTTAGGAGATGGGCCAGGATAAAGTTACTCATACAGGCTGTGGGAAACCCTGCGAGGTAGAGCAGCCTTCCAGCCCAACCCAAATATCTCCCTGGTGTCAGAGGAGGAAAAGCTGGCATAGAAACTCAACTCCTTCAGGTTGGGAAGATGCCTTCCATAGACACTGCAGGAGAGCAGAGGAGTTGGAGAAAAAGCCCATGTTGTCAGAAGTGGGGAAAAGAGGACCCAGAGGAAGAAGTTCTTCAGGGCTTGCTCCTGGGTAAGCAGATCTCATGTTGAATTGGATTTCCTAAGGAACATCTTAGCAGGAGGATCCCAGTGTGTAACTGCGGTAATGTATAAGGGTGTGAGGATAAGGGGAAGTTAAAGGAGAGAAGGGTCACCAGATGGGAATCTAGTGTGAGAGACGTGCAGGGCTGCAGCATCACAAGGAGAAGCTGCAAGGGAGGAATGGGAACCACTCAAGGCTTCAGCTATAGGAGCAGGAGCTGGGACACTGAGCTCTGATCACAGCTTCTGCAGGGGCAATCAGTGTGGCCTGGAGCAAAGCTGTGCCCTTGATCCCCAAAAGTACCTACAGACTTGATAAGGTGACAGAAAGTAGAACCAGAGCTTTACCGCCTGGCTGTTTTCTCCCTTTGGAAACAAGAAGAGAAATAATACTTTATTGCCTCACACAGCTGTGATCAAACTTAATTCTCAAATGTTTGCAAAAGGCTTTGAAGGGAAGCGCCAAGTCTTATGGAAAAAAAGCTCTTATCAGAGAATCCCTATGCCTGTGCTGTATCCAGCAGAGCATCGGGGCTAGCCTAAGTAAATCTGATGGCTCTCCAGTTGGCTGTGACTGAAGAGGCTGAAGATAAAAGTTATTCAGGGCTCAGACTGTGATTTTAGGCATGTATGAAGCTGGTGAGTGTGTTAGTTCAGCTATGAAATGGAGCACTGAGATGGGTATCATCTCCTTGCAGACTCAGAAGTGACACGCATCCCTTTCTGACTCGCACAACAGGCTGCTCTTTTGATGTCATCTGTCATTAAATTTCTCAGGATCAATATGAGCCATTCAGTAGGAATAGTAGGTGTAGCAGAAATGCTAAAGTCACAGCCTGAATTGGTGATTGAACACCTGGTGGGAAGGCAGGGCCAACCCAGGGGAGCTCAGGTGCATGTAATGTGTATGCACCTGAGTGACTGGAAGGGATGGAGCCAGGATCCACCCCTTCCCAGACCTCATTTAAGGGTTGGCAGTGGAGATAAGGGTGTCTTGCAGGAGATCTATGTATACCTGAGGCTTTCTGAAGGTAAGAAGTTTCTTTCCTTTGTTTCTGTGCTTATGGCTGTTGCATTTGAGCAACTCCTCTCTTGCTGCAGCTTAGGACCTTGCTGCTCTGTTGTCATTGCTGTGTTTTCCATTGCATTACAATAAGCATTGAGTTAGTCCTAGCCAGATAGGCTCCCAATGGGTCGCCCTCTTTTTTTTTACGGAGGTCAGAAGTCTATAGGTGAACTCCAAATACTAAATGCTATTTGACTGAAAGTTTACTGTTGTTTGGGACAGCAATTTCTGTAGAGTCTCTCCGTGCTCGTTCACAAAACAGGAGCCTTGATTCTGGAAATAAAAATTAGTGTGCTACATCATCTGCTAAAGTGGTAGAATAACTTTGATATGCAGAAATATCAGGCTCATTATGAGCACTGTTAGTTAACCATAAAAACCTGAGATTGTGGAACCCAAAGCACATCTGTCTTGTGTCTAGTTCTCTCTTTCTATATCCTGTAGACAATAAGCCTATATTGTAGACCTCCGGTTTGTCTTTGGTGCATGCTGTTATCCTTGTATAAATATGTGACACAACATATATCTTCGGGGTGAGCTTTGACGAGACAAGATTGCAGTAATGGTCAAAGGCAAAAACATTAATATAGTAAATAACACTTCACATCTCAGTGCAGCAACTCACAGCTTTGAATTCACACTGCATCCTTGTAGAAGAGTGTAGAAGAGAGGGTGAATGAGGTATTCAAAGGGAAACCAATTGCACAGAATCTTTAGCATAGTCAGTAATACGGTCTTGAACTCATGCTCTGCTCTTAATTGTGAACAGACACTTCCATTCTTTGTGGATAAAATAGCCTGTATAAGTATAAAATATTAATGTTCTCTTGCTCCTTTGAATGTCTCTGGTATGAATTCTTCAGGCAAGGACTATCTCTTACCGTGTTTTTAAGGAGGAAGAAGTCAAGCAGAAGAAATCATGGGTTCAAAGGGATGACACAATAAATGTTTGTGACATTCTCAGACACTTCAGTCATACGAATACTCTAGTTGGAGAGATTTGTATGTTTTAATGCAAGTACAAATTTACCTCAGATGTTTCTGTGCTTCTCTCAGTAGACTCAGGCACCATTCCAGACTGGGTGAAGCTCAGGGTAATTCACTGAGTGCAGTGCACTGAGGTTAGGCTTAGAAACATCTCTTCTCTTACGGTTATGGCACAATGTGATTCTGAATCTGAGAACCCTCCCTGAGGTTGGATTACTCTTCAGAGGGAAGGGAGGCAACAACCCTGGCATTACATCTCATAACATCTGGATAAAGCAATCTGCCATGGGGCTTTCCTTTTATTGTTTTGTTTTTTGCAAATACAGGGGGTAAAGGCTGTAAGTTGTGCTGGAGAGGGTCAGGTTGGATATAAGGAAAAAATATCTTCTCGGAAAGAGTGGTACTGCATTGGAACGGGTGGTGGAGCCTCCATCTCTGGAGGTGTTGCAGGACTGTGGAGATGTGGCGTTGAGGGACGTGGTCAGTGGGCACAGTGGGGATAGGTTGGGGTTGGACTTGGGGATCATAGTGGTCTTTTCCAACCTTAAATGATTCTATGAAGATAGACAACTCAGGACTAGAGCTCGTCTCTGCTGCTACCCCTAATGTGTGTTCAGTGGGAACATGGCCCTGTGCCCCTGCCTCAGTTTTTCCAGTTGTTAAACTGTAGATCTGTAAAGCTGTATGCAGAAGTCCAGGGTTTTTTATTGTGAAACCCAGAGTCAAGGACAAATTTGAGCGATGCCCAGCAGTGCTGGGTTTATTTAGGTAGATGTGCTCCAGCGATGACTTCAGGATCTGTGCCTTCCCCTGCACAGTTCTTTGCATATCATCAGTGATTTGACTGAGTCAAAGCTCGGGATACCTCTGGATGTGTGTTCAGTTCTTCAGTCCCTGCTCTGAAGAGCTCTGATCCGGATCACCTTCTGCTTTGTATAGTGAGGCACGGTGTAATTAAGATATTTACCAGATGCTCTCTGAGTGGGAGTGGCAGAGCCACAGGCTGACCCCAAATCCCTTCTGCCCTTGTATTTTCCCCATGCTTCAGCCACAGGGCGATTCTTCCTCTCATTTGTCTGTAGAGATGTTTATATAACATAAGTACTGAAGTGTGTCCTTTACGCGGCCTCCTCTTTCATCTGCAGCAACTGCATTCAGATCTATCTTAAATCAAGCCCAAAAGCCTTGAGAATTTTTGCTAGCACATCATCTGTCAGAGGTCTTTCTACCCGAATAAATTTGTGTACACCCGAAGCACACCAAGGGAAGGATCAAATTAATTGACTTCTCCTTCTAACAAAACATTTTTCGGAACGGGACATCAAAATGATCATCTGACGCAAATCATCTGTTTCTTTTCTCTTTTCTCTCTTTTCCCGGAATGAAAAACAAAGGCATCCTTTAGGATGATATTTGCAGTGTCATTGTCTCCAGTGCAATCATGACATTTCATCACGGAGCAACACCTCCTGCCTTTCCAATTACATTAAATTTTCAAGATGTCTCAGAGTCAGCCCAGAGCAAACTAGATCAGATGGATGCCTGGCTGCAAATATTTCCAGGCCCCCTTAAAGAACTGTGAAAGATTTAGGTTTCTTTAGTGCAAAATGTGGTAGACAATACATTTATTCTCTTCTCTCAGTGCCAGCAAAGTCCCGGGGACCAGACTGGAACGGAGGAGAGGCAGATGGGAGTAAAGTGGTGATGACATGCAGCCATTCGTAGGTCAGCTATGGATGGAAACACTAAGCATTTGATTATATGATTAAAAACTCCCCCATTTTTCCCCAGAAAATGCTCCAGGTTTTTTTTAAAATCAGCATCAAGGATATCCATCTCCGTTTTCTTTTCCTCCTATATTTCAGATGGACTCTCGAATTTTGCACAAATGGACATGGAAAATCATTTTCTTTCCTGCTTTCTGGAGGGGGCAGCTCAGTGCCATGGAGAGCAGTGGCGGAGGGAACGTCAGGGCTTTGGGGTCTGTCTCGCTCCAATTTATATAGGAGGGAGAAGAGGTTCTTTGATACATGTATACCCGGCATGAGATTAAGAAACAACGGCTCAAATGTTGGTCCGACCAGTTTATTACAAATCC
>PPHD01011907.1:0-18443 GCA_002909625.1 Bambusicola thoracicus
TTTTTTTTTTTTTTTTTTTTTTTTGTTTTCCCTGTAGCTAGCCTGAAGCCTCACTCAGAGAGCTAGCAATGAATGTACAAAAACAGCTCACTGAAAAGAACAACTGCAATTCAGCCACCTTGCACTACGCAGTGCTGACTTACAGGATGTTAGAAAAATAGTGGAAATATTTCCACTCAGGAGTACCTAGTTGTGGAAAGAAGCAGAATCATTTTGAGTGAGGACTGTGAAGCTGTACTAATGTTATATCCCAAGTCCATCTGTGGCAGATAGCTTCTGTCTTGGCTGAGAATTGCTGAAATTCTGAAACCTTCTCAAGTGTTGAATGTGCACTCTGTTTCACTTCATTGCTTTATTTCATTACTATGGTAATCTCCTTCACTGTGTTTAAAGAATGCTTGTTCTCCAGGTTAGAAAACAAGAATTGTTTTCATTCTTGGGCTTCTTCCAAGCTCCGTTGTTAATTATAAACATATTTTCTTCAAATCTTTTTCACAACCTTTTGTTTTGAAGCTTCCCTATTTAATGACCTGGATAATATCACAGTCCCTACGTTTGCCAAAGGCCATACTGAGAAAGGGAAGAATATCTAGAATGAAAAGCTTATCTTTTCTTTCACTAGTGCAATAATGTCTTAATATTGTTATACTTGCAAACGGGATGTTTTTCAATTATCAGCAAATCTTCTGTACTGCACTTCGAACATTTAATAACTGTTAAAAGAAATAAATTTAAAACATGTTTTGCTGTAGTTGGGTTTGTATTAACTCCTCCACCTCCCAAATCTTGGAGGCTTTTTAAAGAGCAATTTGCTAGGGCTTTTGTTAAAGTTTGCTAAGAAGAGCAAGCCAATCAATTCTACTCACAATGTAAGCATTTCAAATGAGAATATTCCTTCCGAAAATATGTCCACTAACAAATACATTATGTGGAAAAAAAATGAAAAATATCAGAAAAATTCCAGGCAATCTGATTGCATTTGTCTGGAAATAAACTTCCATTTTTATGAGCATTCCGCTAATCTTTTCCAGTCCATATGATCTACTTTTCTGGGATGTTTTGAAAGAGAGAAGTCACAAACTATGCTGTCTTTTCCAGGAAGAATACGAAAGAATTGTAGCCTGCACTATCCTGTACCCCTGAACTATCTTGGTCAGAGGTTTTACAGAGGGCAAAGGAAGTCAGATGTACTTTGAGTACTTTTCTGCACAGGGCTGGCTGAATTCTCTGGGAAATCTTTTGAAATAAAAGTGTAGTATTAAACTGTAAAACCTAGCAGTGACTTCCTCACCATGGAAAACTTTTGTACAGAAAAACAATGTATATAGAAGAGTGATTCAATATTAGTGTGATCTCCTGTAGGAGAGAGAGATTTTAAGACACTGCATTGACAACAAATGTCTTCTGCTGACTCACCTTGCTCCATCCTTATACACTGTAATGTGTATGGTCAGTATCAGCCTTGCACTGCTGCTGCTGCTGCTTCTGTCCCAATGCCCTTTTTTGATTCCTATCTATGGAAGGGTTTTATAGGCCCAAGTTTAGTGTTATCTGAAAGCAGGTGAAATTCTCATCGGTTCTTTTACGTACTTTTTTGTACACAGGAAAGGCTGAGGTTTGTAATTTATTTATTTAGTTACTGGGTTATAGTTCAGTTTGAGCTAACATCACGGATAGACTCATGGATGGGTATATATCCAATATACATACTGCACTAAGAACAGGTGGGAATAGCTGTAGAAGCTCATTAATTTTATTGTTCCACTGTTGTTGCCAGAAAATTATGTGCTGTTTTTCCCCAACCCATTGTGAACTAGAATAACTGCGAGAGGCTTACCCACCATTTTCTTGTAAACAGTGTTCAATCTGAAAAAGAAGACTTTTGGGGTGGCATCTCTGAGGAAGAGTGAGCTGAGCTCCATTTAATTCAGCCCAGAGGGACAGGTGGTTCATGAAAGTTCACAAGGGAGAGAGTTACAGCTGGAATTCACAAACTCAGGTTCTGTTCTTGTAGATAAAGCTATACACATCTGCTGGAGCCTGCTAGTTGAGTCTGTTCCTTGATATAGGAAGCAGGGACAATGTGCAGGCTGATGTGCTGCCCCTTGGAAATTCTATGCGACAATATAGGCCATGGAGTGGTGGCAGAGGCCAGAGACTAAGTGTAGAATTACCTGGTCACTTAGCCTTCCTGAGAAACCAGACAGCTGAAAAGCACTTAGAGACATGACTTGGCTTGCTCCAAGAAAGGAGAACACCTCACCCAAACAAGAAGCTTTAGGAAGGCTCCTGTAGCATTTGAAAGACTGAGCTTATGCATACCTCTAAATCCAGAATATTCAAACACAGATGGTTTCCTTCCCCAGACCTTCCTTTTGAGATGGCAGAAACTACCCCCACTTTGGCTTTAGCACAGGAACATGCTGAGTTAATGCTTTCTTTTCACTAATTATTTTGCTTTGTGGACTTCGTTTATGTACCTTAGCTGCTATCTGAATGCACATCCCAGTTCGATCTTGAATATAGGGAATGGAAAATCCTGATAAACATCCAGGCAGTCATAAATGCTAGGGACAAAATCTTTATAGTAAAAATGTCTCTGACATACACCCATGAGAAGCGTTTGATGTGTTCTAAAAGGTATCTGTCTAAAAAGAAAGGGTATTTCCTCTGGCTTTGCTGAGCAGATTGTGGACGTAAATGACACAAAGTAAGCCTTTTTTTCCACTCTGCCCTCTTTTGTTTGATCTTGCAGCTATGTGAGTCTGTAACGTGAAGGTAATTTCTGTAAAAACTTAAGGCATGAACAGAGGGAATTTTATTTTTTAATGCTAAAAGGAGATCAAAGCATGATCTAAAGATTAGACCTGCCTTCAGAGAAAGAACTGAGCAGTTCATTTCTACCTCTGTCACTGAACTGCCATATCAAAGTGGGCAAGTCACTTAATTTCTCTGTGCCTTGGCCCTTACTGTCCTGTAGCATTCAGCTCTTGCATAACTAGCAATTGTTTTGCATGGTTTAATCATAAATGACTGCCTGTGCAAAGTTCATTATCTTTGCTTTCAACCATTATGCAAATTCAGGGGATGTGATGGCTGTTTTGATTTAGGTTTGGTCACATCTTGGTGGAGGGGAATGAAGAAAGAGTTAAGGTCTGCAGAGGAATGGCACAGACTGTAGGCTGATGGGAATTTCTGGGCTTGGGGATCTACTGTGTGAAGGACTCCAGAATCAGGAAAGTATTACTGCACCATTTTATCTTGGTATGGAATAATTTAAACAACTAGCTGAGGTCCTATCAGCAGTATGTACTGGCCAACTTCCTAAATAAATCCCGTGCCTCACATTGGCTGCACTTGATTTTTGGTCACCACGTTTTTACTACACTGCAGCTCGGAGGTAGTTCAAATGGCGCTGTCTGAGTTATGCTGGCTGTCTCTCCTGGCTGTAGTTTGGAGATAGTGCACACTTGTGAACTCTTTGTGACTGGCAAAGGAAGAAACCAGGTCCATCTGTCTGCTCCCTTGCTGTATCTGTGCAGGCACTGGAAAGCAATTGCTTGACTGAGCCCTACAAATACTGAGGCAAAGTTGTGCCAACACTTGTCTCCCTGACAACAACCAAAGGACTCCTATATGTGGAAGACATCGGTCACAATCAGTCCAGAAGACTAAGAACACTGAAGCACTCTCACTTGTGCTCCACGCTTTGCTCACAAGCAGCCTGCTCCCTGCTGCAGGAATGGAGGATGAAGAAAGCTTCCAAATGTGTCTGTGAGGGAAATAAGGAAGCTCACACCAAGCATCTAGGAATCACCAGAACCACTGGCAGATGAAAATGTGCTCTGTTAAATACTGTTCACATTGCAGAGAGGGCTTCGTGCTGTTCTTTTTTTCTCCTGCTTCAACTTAATTTGTTTGAGAAAGTACATTTCCTGTGCTGTAGATCGTGTAAATTCATACACTACTGCACTGACAAACAGATGTGCCTTTGTTTTAGAAGAAGCCTTTTTATTTTTATTTTTTATTTTTAGTGCTGAATCTGAGTGCAGCATTTCATACTGGTAGCTTCCAAAAATATTTACAAAGTAAAGCTAAGCAGCTCAAAATATTTTGCCCTCCTACACTGATATTCACATGCCGTTATCAAAAGCTTTGCAGTGAAACTTTGAAACTTGATGCATAAGTTAACCACACAGATTGTGTTAGTCAGAAAATGACTGAAGGCACATGCTTGAGTCAGCTCTACCCCATACAAATGTAGCAGGACCTTGTAACACAAAAGTAGGTAATGGGCCAATCATTCCAAGCTATGAATCAAGGACAATTTTCAAACAACCCTTAGCTCTTATACCTTCTGCTTATCTGAGGAAACAGGGAAGAATTAGAATAGTCTCAATTTCCCTGTTCTCCTTTCTGCTGTGGTTTGACTCTGCACTGATCTCCAAAGCCACTGCTAGTTTTGAGGCATGCCATCAGCGTGGTAACCTGGCAGTGACTGGTGGCTTTGTTAGCCTTCCACATTTCACCACTGATGAAACATACTGAACCCATTTGAGAAAAGAGAAGTTCTCCCTATGAACATGTGACTTTCAAGTTTTATAAAATGACATCTCTGCCAACTGATTTCCATAATCTTCACCAATGTATTAAAACCAGGGTTCCCCACATTTTTTTCCACCAAGATTCATCCACATGAACTGTATCTGCAATCACTGCCCTCCAACTCATAATAGAAGATCATGGATGACTGACCTTATTAGAAGAGTGATGATAATTAACACTATAATTTGAATGGTAAAACCATGTGTTTTCCATGTCCATTCTCGGCTCATTGTGTTCTTTCCTGTTTAAAGACTTAATGTGTTACATAATGAATAGCAGAGAGTCCAAGAAAATCAGCTTATAAACCTGCTAAATAATGTATGTCTCCATTGGCTTTGGTTAGCCTATCCCTGCCCTAAGGAGCCAGGAACAGGGAAATTAAGCAGCATGCTGGAACACTCTGATTCTGGTTGACAGGCAAATGGTTAGAAAAGACACTCTGAACTGTGTGTAGCTGGGAAGTAATTCTCCCAGAAAATTATTACTGTCCTGAGCAAGGAGCTCAGCAGCAGGAGGAAACTGGGTCTATCCTTCTATATCCTGATTTCCTAAACATGAGCTTGTAATGAAGGGGGAGGGGGGGGAAGCTGTTTTGCTTAATACACATCATGAACAGCAATTCCACCTAATCCCGGTTCTTCATTATTTAGAAGATAAAATATCACTCTAACGTACCCCCATGACTTCACCCTGGGTAGGATACCATTTCCCTACAGTAGGTGTTGAAATTTCTCTCTTCGTAATCTTCACATTGTTTGGACACAATCCTTTTATGTACACTTGAGCTTTTTTACATTGCTAGCTGATTTGTTTACATTGACAGGTGATATTTTTTTTCCTAATAAGTGTGTAATCCTTTTGTTATCTGTATAATTCTGTGGTATTTAAGCATGTGAAAATGAAATGTGCCTCAGCTGAAGACCACTTTGTGTGGAGATCTGTAATTTATTTTCTTTGTAATAAAGAGATGGGGTTTTTTTGTTGTTGTTTTGTTTTTTGTATTTTGGTATCTTGGAAGCTTGCAGGTCAAAGTTACTTTTAAAATTTTGAAACAGGAGTTGCAATGCATTTGCTATGCTTTTGCTAATAGCTTGCAGCAGGTGAAAAGGCAGTAACAGGCGATCCCAAAAGCAATTAATACAGAAATGTGAAGGCAACAGCATACATCTGTTATCTCTTGTCCCCTATGAATTATTCCCTATAATGAATTTGTACCTTAATTGATGTGACAGATCATCTCAGACTATCTAAAGAATTGAGTAAAAGATGATAGTCGACAGCAATGTTCTACTGGCATGAGGTAGCTCTCCACGTGAAGGTTAATGTGTATCTGTGCAGAGAGCAGTGACTTTTGCTGGGCAGGCCATAACTGAAGTAGGATTGTTTCCCGCTGGAAGTTCATCTCTGATTTCAGTAGGAACTAACACAAGCAAAGAGCAGCTTTATTTGACCTTGATATTTCTGGCACAAATGTTGTGGAGCACATAAAATGCCCAAACACTCCTCTCTTTGAAGATAGGATAAGGGGACAAACATGTGAAAGATGTTAGTGACTTTACCCAACACATGACTGAACTGCACACTCACTGTACTTTCACTGAAGTTGTAACGGGCCATAGAAGAAGAGAGCACATTATGATACCAATGTTCCAAGTGTACTAGAGAGCAGGTAAGGCATAAACTTACACTTCCTTGCATGAGTGTTACCAGAACTTTTGAACCTTGTAAAAGTGCAGTTTCAGAATTCTCCTCCTACCCCAAAAGTACAAATTAAGTTTTGCAGCTAGCTCATAAGATGCTAATCCTACCATTGCAACACGGTATTTCTGCCTTTGGAAAGGCTTTTTTTAAAACACCTGTGAATTACTTGAATTTGCAGGCAGTAGATGCAGTGTCTGGTATTGTCAGGTGAGCCATCTTCTATGGAGAACAGCACTGCCAGTGTACCTCACCTACTGGGATAGCACTCTGCCACTGGTGGCAACTAGACTGAGATGTCCAGCTGCAGGGAGAGATGAGGGAACAAGAACTGTCCAGACTGGTCATAGAGGCACAGTTAGGGGCTCCCTGATACTGGGTCTTGTTCGGGCAGTCTGCAAAACCTGCTGTCACAGGATGACTTGGTTTGGAAAGAGCTCTGCATTTCCTTTTCTTCATACTCTCCCACTCTCGCTTCTTGCTCTAATTCCTTCTCCCCCTTTCATAGCATTTTAATTAAAGAATACACTGGCAACACTGAATGCTGCACTGGAGGGAGGCCCCAGTTAAACTTGTTCCAGATGTGCTCAAGCTGACCAGGCTGTGTGCTCTGAAGAGGAAAATGTGCCTCTTCAGTTACCAGAAGGCATCCATGTGCCAGGCTATCCACGTGGCTGGCTGCCACAGTTACTAACCTAGCAATAACTGCATTAACTGTGGACATAAACAGTGTTTAGTGCCAAGCATGTCACAAGCCGATTATAAAAGCCGTAGTGTAGGCTGAGTTTCAAATCGTGTTTCACTTTTAAGCACCTTCCTCCTTTTCCCCGTTCAAATTCCTTGAATATGTCCCTGTATTTACAAAAACACAAAAGTGCAGTGAGCGGAGAGCCATCACGCTGTAAATACTGCGCGGTGCTGCTAATGGCAGGGAGCATGCTGACAGCGACAGGCTTGCTCCCAGAGGCCGCCACGGCCGCCCTTGCAGCCACGCCGCCTGACACCGCTGACCTACTTTTTCCCACCCGTCCCTCCATGCCGTCCAGAGCCTCCCACGCTGCGTAGCTGCGCAACTCCAGCCCTGCGGCGAGCAGCGTCGAGTACCACGGCACGCAGCGCAGGCGCCACAGCATCCCAGCAGCCGGACCATAAACAATCTGGGCCCCGCAGCACCATCTACTGGGGAGTTAATGGCTTCGTACCAGCTGCCTCGATGAACAGAGAGCCTTTGATTTGTTTGTCTGTTGTCGTAAGCTTCCGTGGGATCACTGTCTGACCTGGCCATTACCTCCTAGTAATTAATCTTTAGCAAAATAAAATCCACAGTAAAGTATGACAGAACTAAAATTCCGTGTATGAACAGAAATGGTGCTGGTGACTTTTATGCACAATGCAGCCCTACCTTCCTCCCAGGGACAGACCGTTAGAGGGATGCAGAATGGTGTTCCCCTTTGCTGCGCCCCATGAACTGCTCCAGAGGCAAGAGCATGGGCAGGGAATGTGCAGCATGCTCTGTACTGCAAAATAGCTATCACTGTGACATTTGGTTGATTGATTTTGATTGCAGCTCTCTTGTTCATCGCATTTTGTTTTCTTGGGTGGGTTTCTGTTAAAACACAACGTGTTGGGTTTTTTTTTTTTTTTATGTTAGAGGAAAAGTCATACACTTGCAGAAGACCTTGGATAGGGAGGGAGAAGATACTTTTTTTTCTTATTTTTATGTATAAAACATGCCAGGAGTAAAACGTTCTCAGATTAAGAATTTGGCTTGGGTATGTAGCCTTTTAGACTACTATCATCTTTGCTTTGTTTGAAAAGAACGTGCTAGATTTTAACACAGACCTTATTGGAAAACTGTACTGACCTTATCAGCAGAAATTTTATTTCAAGTATCTAAATGCTATTGAGCATACAAAGTGCATGGAAGCACGTGCAGGTTATGAATTGGGCGCTCTGTCCTAAGAAGTTAAAGCTATCTGAACGCAGCTCATAAAACTTGGCAGACAAATGAAAGCAAAATTTCTGGGAAGGGAGTTTCCTAGCAATATAGATATTGTAGACTTGGATCTACTGGAGCTTCACACACCAATCAGTCTCTGAGGGCACTGTGACTGCAGGGTTGCAGCTGTGGGTCAATCTTTTGCTGCCATGTTCTTGGAGATAGTCAGGACGGTCCCGTTCCTGTTTCAGAGGAATGCAAGTGGTTCTGTGTTTTAAGTGGACAGGTTTTCTGCTTGGCTGCACTCCTTTAGTTTAAGGCATTTCCCACCAAGGATGTTTTAGCTGATAACGGCCGGTGACCTATTTGTAACCTGCATTTCACATTATTTTGAGCACAGTAAGTGGAGATTTCCAGGGACATCTGGTATCATTCTTTCCCTCCCACAAAGGAGGCATCCTCAGTCAAGATTTGGTCTATCTGGTGGTGGATAACCCTTAGCTAATGTAATACTACCCAGCTGTTAAGAGTAATATACAAATCATTCACTGTCAGATCTTTTAGCAGATTTGATGGGAATAGCTGCCAGTAGTCAGGAATAAGGCCATGATCCTTGGCAGGTTTTTAGGCACAATTTGTGAGCAACTGGGGCAATTCCTGGGAAATAAGGATTTTATAGAGGAGTTATGGGAATTTGTTCACCTAATTATGTCAGGTTTCCCCTGTGTCTTTTTCAAAAGCAATATGAATATTGAATTGTAAATAGCAGTCACACAGAAGTTTGAATTAGAATTGTTCTGGGTACAGAACAACTGTAAGTCTCTATTTCCTTCACAGTTGCCTCTTTCTCAGTAGTATTTTGGCTACTAGATTC
Source organism: Bambusicola thoracicus (assembly GCA_002909625.1). Lineage (NCBI taxonomy): Eukaryota > Metazoa > Chordata > Aves > Galliformes > Phasianidae > Bambusicola > Bambusicola thoracicus. The sequence goes on from PPHD01011907.1 coordinate 9,117, forward strand.
TTCAGTCAAGGCTTGTTTGTTTTCTGAACAGCTTCACGCAAGTTGCGGTGACAATAATGTGCAGGGACAAAGAACTTGCACATTACACAAGAAGTAAATCGTAGGTACCCAACCAAACAGAGAAGTGAAGATTTTGCAAAATAATGGAAAGACAGAAACAGTTCAGCTCATAGTTAGTCATTGACTCATTACAATAAACTAATCTTCAGTTTTCTTTTATGCAAACCAAATCATTCTTGACTTTAACAATGATTAAATCAGAGCTTAGTAATGATTGCAGAAGCTGGTTGTTAGTGACAAAGTTCATGAGATAATCTTACTCAGGAGAATTATTCACCTGTTTGGATTAACCCATAGAATCTGTGGTATGAGAAGTAAAAACAATGTTGAATGAGTGCCACCAAGCGTCCTCCTGCTGTATATGAAAGCCAAGCTCTTGAGAGGGAGAAACAAACATCATACTACAAAGTTTTGTGACTTTGAGAGGAACATCAGAGACACCGGATTTGTTAGAGTGACTGACATAATTAATGCCACACTGAAGTGCACTGGGGACCCCCAGAGTTCTGATGAAGGTGAAAGAACTTTTTAGGTAGAAATAGCCCAGGTTATCGATTCAGTCTGCCCGTCTCTTCCATAAGGTATTTCCTCTGACTGATGTTGATGTTGATGCGTGATGTTGATACCACAGTGTGTGTGGCTGTGTTGCACTGTGTCATATGATGGTTTGATTATAAACCGATCTTTCTTCAACAGAGCTGTTATACGTCACAGAATTTCCTAACTGGTTGTGTAAATTACATATTTTACATTTAGCAAATACATTTTGAACCCCCTTCTGTTACTCTAGACCCCAGTGCCAGCTTTGTCAATGAATGCTGAGGCTGAGTGTATATGAACAGCACAGTGGAAACAAACAAAACAAGATAAGTGTTGCCAAATGTTGTCTAAGATTGTTTCACCCCAGATTCTTTGTTGATTAAAAGGTTTTCATGGGTCTTCAGATTTTCAGATCGTACACGCAAGCTTGATTAAAGGAAAAGGATTTATATTAGTGTATCTCTAATCTTATAATTTGCTGGTAGTTGAAGCAGTGGTTATCTAAGTTTAATGGAACTCCACTGAAGTTTTTTGAGAAAAAAGGAAGTGTCGTAAATGAATAAATAAATAAATAAATAAAATAGTGCACAAGAATAACTGTTTATTGTCATTCTGGATTTCATTGCCTAAATTTCCATGCTGAAGCCAGAATTATGCCTAAAACAGGGACATGAGGAGCACGAAGGAGATTTGTCTTGTGCCTCTCCTGAGACATTCCAGTCGCCTTTCCTTATTGATGTGAATTCTCTTTCATACTGGTGAAACAGCAGAAGGTAGCGGGACCTTGTTCTAACCAAGGAGACTGTTCATTGCAGGATCTTGGCAATTCCCTTACTGGAGCCAACAACAAAAATTCAAGTCCCAAAGTATGCTGAAGGTTACATGCAGAATTTTGACATTTTTCTTGGAATATTCTCATATTCAGATAAACTAATCAGTGTTTTGGTAAATGGCACCCATTAAACTGGGAGGAATGCCAGGGAACAAAAAGGGTGCACTGTTTGTTGCTGGGACTCTTAAGCAGCAAATGAACAGGAGATCCATTCCTTTTCTTCAGCAGCCCATTGTATCTCTCTGAGCATTTCCACAGCAGTTAATGGGTGAATGGACTTTTGCTGGCACAGATTTTCCATTGTAGAGTACTCTGTTCTGTTCTGTTTTACTATTTTGCTATAAATTAACTAAAAAGAGTCAGGCTTACCACTGTTAGAACATGCTGTGAAAAAGGAAAAAAAACCAAACAACTCAATTATAAGGCAGTTTGATACTCTTCTTTACATGAAGAGGGATGGAACTGGAAGGTATAGAAATGGGAATCAGTACTGTGCTCCTCATGTTTTTGGAAGGACTTATATTTTTTGTATTGGTAATGTGCATTTTTGGGAACTCACGGCAACCAAAAAAGGTGATGCATGAGTCATTTCATCTCATACAGGTAAAATACATGCTACTGATCTGATACATTTACAAATATGCAGGGGCATTCAGAGCACACTATGGGGTGGTGGATAACACAGCTGACCACAGGGTATGGGAAGTAAGGGAAGGGACTTGAAGAAGATGAAGAGAGTCAGAAGTACCTTTATGGAGTCAGATAAATGATGAAGCTTCAGTTTAGACAAAATTAACCTTCTGCACAGAACAATGAGGGAATAGCTCTCCTTATCCTCGTTGTCCTTTCTAAGAACAATAATTACAGTTATCAGTATTCTTGCCGATAATTCACTTATTATCTCAACTTGAAAGTATTTTATTGTTTCATGGACATAATTTAATATACTGGAGAACACTTCTAGTTGTCTGTGCTATCTGGGTCCAGTCTCACCATTTATACAAGAAGAGGAAAAGTTTCAGCTTCTCTGTAATGTCCAACCTCACTACAGCTTTAGAAACACTCTATGGGGAGCTGAATAGAAGGAAATGGCCAAGTGAAAAGGATTGCTAAGAAATAATTCTAGATGCTTCCGAATTTTATTTAAAAAAAGAAAAAAAAAAAAAAAAAAAAAGGACACAACCATAAAGCCAAACCAGTAATTTCCAAATGCAAATTATCAGATGACTATTTTTCCACTAGCAAACAGTACTAGTTTGCTAAACAAGGAGATAATAACGAAATAACATCGGGATCAAGTACATCTAATAAACATGAATAGGGATTTTTCATGAAGAGAAGCTTTGCTTGCCTGAACTTCCCGTAGAGCTTCCACTTTAGTAACCCCAGTGGAGAATGAATTAAACAAGCTGCCCAGTTAATTGGTTTGATGAGAATCAGGTGGAAAACCTGAAGTAATGGTCTGCTTTGATGCAAGGTTGAGTTCGTGCAGTCAAGGCAACTGATGTGTGATATGTGCAGACAAGCCCCACTAGGCAAACCAGGACTCCCAGTCAGTTATTTGTAGAAAAAGATGTTCTCAGCTTCTGCTTTTCAGTTGCTAAATAAGAGAATTGCCTTGCAGCTGTAATTGAACCCAGATACATTCATCCTTAATGCACACAGCTTCAGGTTGAAACAGAAGTTTTCTGTTATATGCCAGTGTTTCTTCATATTTCTACTCAGTGTTGTTGATAGCTGAGATCAAAGTTTAGTTTTCAATTGTTTTCTAGATTTTCAACAATGTTGACTTCGTTAGCTATGTTCTGAGGAACTATCTTAATATATTTTAATTGTTGACTACCAAAAGTCAGGAATGATACAAGCCAGTTTGTTAATAGCTGATACCCAAGTAAGTCTTCTTTTTCATTTCTGTACTGTGAAATCTTGTTCAGTAAACTCTTCAGAACTTCTTAAAGGAAGAATAACCAGCGAAAAAGTAAATGAACTCAAAGCAAAATCACCTGGCACAATTAAGCAGAGCAGCAAGCCACAAAATATCTATCAAAATGAAGTGGACTCTGTGTTTCGGTCTTGGAATAACAAAGGACTTCTTTAGTTTTTATTGAGTTAAGTAACACAGAAACATACTGATACTGTGATTTTGTTCTCTCATGCAATTACATACTTAAGTATCTTTGTCAAGTCTTTTGTTATTTACAAAATCTAAACTTAGATGGTTTTTATTACATAAAATTTTAAAATAATTCTTAATAATTACGCAATACAGTTTTCCTCCTCCCTTCAACAATTTGAAATCTTAATTTTTAACTGAGAGCATTAATAAAAAAAATGCATTAAATGTTTACTTTATTGAACACTGCTTCACTCATGTCATGCAAACTGATGCCTAATCTAACTTCTGAAGTATTTCAGTTAAAGGCATTTGTAAAGGTTTGTACAGTGCTAGTTTGCATGTAGGAAGATGATCATTTTAACTTCTTTTTATTTTAAGGAAGACTGGACCTCCCTTTGAATGTAGAGTGAAAAGAGTTGGCATTCTTCAGAGAGTAATTTTTGTATACTAAAATCTTATGCAGTCATGCGCTCAATGAATGATAGATCAATGTTTAGCCAAGCCTGGACATGGTGAACTACAAAAGCAAGATGATGAATGGAAGCCAATATATTTCAAAATATAGTTCCTTCTTTATGATCATCACAAATATCCCACTAGGATCTCAAATCCTGGTAAAACCTATCAAGTTGAACATGACAAAGCTTAATTTCAGGTTGTATTCTGACTGTTATGTAGATAATGAAAAATGAAACAAAAACAAGAGCTTGCAAAGTGGTCAATGTTACACTTAAGTAGTGAGCAAGCCTATCAGATCTCAGTGTCAGTTGGGCATCTTGGAAAATCAAAAGACAGTGTCTGAACACAATCCTCTGCTAAACTGACCCTTCTTCTATCACCAGCCCCAGTCCAGAACTTTTGGAATGATGTCCAAAAGGAAGAAGGGAGCTCTATCTCCTTGGACACAAAATTATTTACTGCTATGGTTTTCTCCTGTCTCTGGTCTCCTCCTTTAATTCTCCTTTCCTTTAATGTTTAATAAACTGCTCCTGGTGATGTGACTATATTCTTCCTTTGGATCTTTTCCTTTCCTGCTAACTGATAATATTTCCTTCAGTCCTCTGAGTGTCCTTGTAATTTTGCACTAGACTCTTTGGGTTAAGTCATGAAGTTAGGTATCATGATCTTGACTAGGTTGTTAAATGTAATGGCACAGCAGTATTATATAGTACCTAGCTTTTTTTTCTGTAGTACTAAAAGCAGATTTCCATTACAGTGATTACTTGAAGTGGAGCTGACAATATTTTACAAAGACCATTAAGTAGTCATCTGATAGTAATGCCTTACAATCAATATCCTTGATTTCAAAGTTTCAAAGGTACCTTAGTCACTTGTATGACTTCTTTGTAAGATTTTTTCTACTTGATGAATGCTGGTGGCCCGGCATTGAGAAGTGTGCTTCTTACCATCCATAGAATCATAGAATTGCTCAGATTGATCCGTCTTGGATATGTTGTTAGGCTCTGTAATTAACTATGTGAGCCTGACAGAGGAGTCCAACATGCTACCAACATTTGAGGGACAAACAATAGCCTGGTGAGAGAATCAAAGATCTGCCTAATCCCCACTAGGCTGCCTCAGTAATCAGCTACTGAAGGGATTCATACTGTGCCTTTATTTATACATATTTCCCAGTAATGCACCTTCATCCTGACCAGCCAGCAAGGGGAACTGGATGAGGCTGTTGTTGTTGCCTGTGGTTGTGTGGAGGCTGAGCATGCCTGTATGCATGCCTAACCACGTGGGTAGGTATTCTGTGTGCTCCTCCCTGTTGGGAAGATGATACACACAACATTTGTATCAGCAGGGCCTAGGAACATGGTAGAAGTAATGTCAGCCACGCCACTGTCAGGCCACTAAACTTCAAAAATTTTCATATCATTAGATTGCTGTTGGGGAAAACAAGATGTAAGATAAGTCAGTAATAGTTCAAAGGTATTTCTGAAAGCTTAGGAAGCAAATCACAGATTTTTATACGTTTGGTTACAGATGATATTCTAGTATTCACACATACAATTTCTGAATGTATACTCTTTCATCATGGTTAATAACCTTAAATAAGTGTGTTTTTGAAATGACAAATTGGTGAGGGTGACAAATGTTTCCCTCAGTGTGTGCTCACAGGAGACTTGTCAGAGTTCATATGGGTTAACTTACCTTTCCTGTATCGGAAGAAGATACATTTTCATGCCTGAAAGTCCTATGGTAGAATTAAGATGCATTATTATTTTGTTTTCTGGATACTGTTGCCCCCTGGAGGACATTTCTCAATTATGGCAGTATTAGATTGGAACTTAAATGAAAACTTAGAGATGTTCTCTATTATAAACTAAATATTCCCTTTAGCAATTAAAATATTGTGATTTTATTGTTATTTTTAATTAAAATGATTTATGATCTTATCAGAAAAATAACTAATTTCTTACTATGCTAATTATTTTTCTACTTTTCCTGTTTAGATTTGCAAATTAGTAAACAGTAAAATTTAATTGCTTTTTAAGGGAGATAAATGTTTAATTTGAATACAGTACTTGGGACAAATGGGGATTTTGTGAATATGTGCATGTGTTTAAGCAGCACAGATAATCAGACTTGGGCATGTGACTGCCTCCACATGCACTGCATCTTTCTATTCAGTGTTACTAATGCTCACCTGTGCGTAAGAAACAAGGCAGTGCAAGGGTGTGAGAAGAGGCAGCTCTGGATAGCACTCATGCTTTATAGCTCCAGCGTTGCCTCAGCTGGAAAAATTACTAAAGACAGCTTGCAGAACTAAGCATTATGCTGGGCTGCTGATGACAGCAGTTGCACAACTTGGTAGCCAAGCAGGCAAAATCACATCCAGCTCCTTCTTCATCACATGTCCTCCCAGCATGCATGTTGAAACTACTTTTCTGCATTTTCATTAAAAAGACAGATTTTTTTTTTTAAAGTTCCATTTTCTTGCATTTCTGTCTTTGTGAGAGACAAATTTCAATGGGGCCTGTTTCTTAGTTGCTCGGGTTTGAACTTCTGTACCTAGAACCAGCATAAATTGTTTGTTACAACAGTTTGGTGGTTGATGATCTGCAGTTCACACTGAGCCTCAGCAGCAGCAACTGTTTGTTAGCCCGTGACCACAGGCGTCCAAGTTGAACTAGTGAGCAAATTGGATGGGTAACAATTAATTGAGCAGTGAATACCGAACGATATTCCACTTCTTGAGTACGAGTCTATTTCTAAACATTTTGCTCTTACAGACATTGCTAATCAGTATCGGCTAGTGGTATAAATTAAACATTAATTTGTACATGTTTGACTGTGTAGCATTTGCATTTACTCCCTTGTTTGCACTTGTAATTACACTATTTTTTCTTCACAAACATTGTACATCTCAATGTTTTTTCTCTGCTGGTGCTCTTATATCTATTGCATCACTAGCTCCATGGGGTGCTATCAAGTGCCAGCTTTCGAGGAGATATCTCCTCAAAGAAGAGGAACCTCACAGTGTACAGGAAGGAACAGCACTACATGCAATGAAAAGAAGACAAGGGCAATGTGTAGCAATGCCTCTTATATAGATTGCCAAGAGACCGGTGCTGCTGATGGTTGATGAACTATGCATCCTGACAAACATCTATTTACTCTGCCATGCATCAGTTCCTCAGCTTTGAGCAGCTTCTGCTTCCACTGGCAGTCCCACAGCTCAGCAGCTTTTTGGGCAGGCAGGTTGTGGAACATTCAATTCTGCCTGTACACCCCTCTTTGAAGGCTGTCAGCATCCCTGCTTCTCTAGCGTTTTCTTCCTCTGCTCACTGTGAGTCTGGTATTCCATCTGTGAACATAGTTCACATTGTGCTGTGTAATCTTCATGCAAATTTAATGCTGTCTGTTGCACTGAGCTTTGTTAGTATTTCAGGTAAGCTGAAAGACAGTTTTAAAACTACTGAAAAACAGATGTAGGGCGCCCATTATGAAGTGCAAGAAGTGGGCTTATGCTGTTTTCTGACAGAAGGATACATTACCACCTGCAATATATTCAAATTTTCAAATATAGCAGGATAATATAGATTCTTCTGGGCTTGGGTGTGAGTTAAGATGTCATACAAGCTGAGATGTGAGGAATTTGTAGTCAAAGCTCTCTCACTGTGCTCCCTAACAAATTAAAAGGATTAAAATTTCCTCCACTGAAAACATTCAGTCCACAACATAACTCAGCTGTGCTGAAATACAGAAAAAAAAATACATAAATTGAGAACATGTTGGTGATTTGAGTCTCACGAGACTATGTGCATATACCTCTACTTTGTTTTTACATATGTACTACACATATTAATTATAAAGTTTATACATCTACGTGCAATGAGGAGGGATAGTCTGTTACTATTCCTTCCACAACTTTATCTTTAGAAATAAAGAGGTACAAAGACAGAAAAACACTTAGGATAGAAATTCCCTCCTCTCTTCAGGTTCCATGTCTTTCCCTGACTGTTCCCATCCTGCCTCTTCAGCCAGACTCCTCCTTATGCTACTTTTGGAATACATATATATGGAGAGAGCAAGAGAGAGAAATACAGAGGGAGACAGAGATAGTATTGGCATACAGATATTGGCACCTTTATTTATGTATTTATTTATTCATATTCCTCTATCTTTGTCCCTCAAATGAGTACATGATACACAGTAGCTTGTGGAGCAAATGTGGCTGCTCTAGCTGTGGAGGTATGGTCCATATTCATCACCAGCGCTATGCTGAGCCTCTGAAGGGCTGCCTATGCCCAGGGGCTCTGAGCAGCTATTCTCTGAGGAAAGGGAGCAGGCAAGCAGTGGAGCAGGAGTATGAGAGGATTGGATGAGGTTGCTGCATGGACCTAAACCTGAAGGGAGGTGGAATGCGTAGCTTGTACTTCAGGGAAGACCTGGTGCAGTCCTCCAAAGATGGCTAGTATAGAGTGGGAAACTGAAAACAAACAAACAAACAAAGCAAACAAACAAACAACAACAAAAACCCCCACCAAATTAAAAACGGTTGGAATTTCTACCTACTATCATTTTTTGAAAGAGCAAGAATTTACAAGACAAGGCAACGCTGCCCAGCTCACTACTAATGCAGGCATCCGGAATGTCCTGCAGTAATGCTTGACACAGGCAGCACCTTCTCACAGAAGACCTCAAGAAAGCTGGGCAGCTGCCATGGGGAGGCAGTGGGGAAAGGCGGGTGTCTCCGTCATAGTAGAGGTGGTCTCAAAGTTAGGCAGCATGCCTGTGCTGACTTCTGCTATTTGTTACTCCTATTCCCTAGAAAAAGGCGGGGAACAGGTAGAGCTGAAAGCCATATGGCTTTGGAGAGCAGAGGAGGTTAAAATGTCCACTTCTGTTTGAAATCTGGCTCTTCTTCCTGTTAAAACCTCTGGGTTTAGGAATAAAGCTTGATGGGTGACCATAGGGAAGATTTAGGCTAACCATGTCTGTAAGACACCTAATCCCACCTTCTGTTTCTGCTCTGACCACAAAACACAAACCCCATTTGGGCCGAAGGCAGCCATGAGGTGCTGTAAATACCTGCATGGTATTTACAGAAGCGCTCAAGAAAGACGTTACTGTTGTATATTACAGATACCATGGCAGAAAGGAGAATTAAAACCTGCACACATCTTCTTGTGTTGGTGAGAGAGGGTAAGCACAACCACAAATTGAAGATTTGAATGAGAAACAGGTATTTGTAGAACAACAGCAAGAAGGAATTCTTAATTGGAGCATCTGTAACCGATCTTCTGAAGATCTCATGTGCTTTTTTTTT
>PPHD01011908.1:7679-18443 GCA_002909625.1 Bambusicola thoracicus
TTTTTCTATTTTTTTTTTTTTTTTTCTTTCTGTTTCTTAGGCAGCTTGCTAGATTTTCACTGGATTTGTTCAGGCATCCCACTGCTGTTAATAAGGTAAGAGTATTAGATGTGGACTAAGCATATTTTAAGAAATTCCCGTTACCAATGAGTGTAAAGTCAATCAAGGATTTATGTTTTAGGGTTGATGCTAGAGACTTTGCTGTGTGAGAGAAGAAGGTTGTGTCAGAGCAAAAAATGTAATGTAAAATGAAAGGAATGAATAGAGCAATTAATTTTATGCTTTGAGTGCTGAGTGTAAGTTGTTGACCTGGTTTCGGAAGTCATAGTAACCATTAGGTGCATCATGGCTCCTGAAGGAGGCTTAGGGTATTTGTACTCACTAAGTGTAGTAGTGGGAAGGACAAGGCTCCATCCCCATTGTCTTGACCAGGACTGGAGGTGCCCAGCAGTCAGGCCATTTACATACAAAAGAGATACTCAGCTGGTTATTTTAAAGGTGAAAATTGAAAGTAAAGTGTCTTTATTTCATTTTTTTTTCTTCCTCCCATTAAAAACAATGTCTTCCTTTTTTTCTCTAATAACCTTGATATATATTTTTGTTATAATCTTGAGTGTCAGAATCCTTTGAACTATGCATGAATTTGTTTCTTGCCTACTTCTGTTGGAATTCATCACTCAGATGATGCGGTAGTTTTGCCATCTCAGTATAGAAAAGTCTTTCTAAGAATTTGGTAGCCAGGCACCGGGTCTGATGTGTGCTATGCTGGGCAATCCACCTGTATTCAATTACTTGTGATTTTTATTATTATTATTATTATTATTTTTTTCAGAGATACCATTGCTGTAACACTCATGTCAGCTAATTTGCAAGATATACAAATTGCTTTGTGTGATATAGTCATTGGTGGCTTGATTAAGACTGGCATAAAGATGAAGACAGTGTTTTAAAATACATATTTTTAACTTCATCTTTTCCTTTTGTTCACTTTTTTTAAAAAGTTTTTACCTTCTTAGAATCTAGAAATGTACATTACATGGGACTCATGAAACTAAACTTGCTTTTTCAGAAAAAATTGCAGAGATATGAGCAGTGCACCAAAATTAAGAACATTTAATTGACAGATTTAAACCTAATGTCATATGCCTTTATAGGACTTGTAATTATTATTTAATTAATTTATTTATTATCTGTCCCTTACCCCTGGTTAGCCAAGCCTCAAAGATGTTATTGAAACCTCTCTAACTACTTTACACAGAAATAATACACATTTTATTATATATTATATAAAGGGAGGGCTCTGCTCCTTGCTTGTGTTTGTTTCTCCATCATTTACCCGATGGAAGAGCCATTGAGAGAAATGTGTAATATCTCTGACATTTAACAACTTAAGTAGAAAAAGCATGTGCTACAGCAATCTTGAGAACATATGCAGAGCACTTTCTATGGGGTATACAGTGCTAAGAATGAAATCTTAGCTGCAAGGTTTTGTGGAACAGACTTTTAAGAGTGGCATATTGTACGAGTGTGATTGTCATTATGCCCTTTCTAACATAAGCCCCCAAAACATGATGGGATATTGTCTGGAGATTTTATGGCTGTTTATCTCACATGTCCAGCCTTTGCCATCTCAGCCCATCCTGTTTACAGTAGACTCATGGCTGCTCTGACATATGTTGCTAACATAAGTCTATAAGGAGCTTGAACTTTCAGAACTGAGCTCTACTATGTTACTCACACATCCTAAACAAAATGCCTCCCATAAGAAAGGGACAGAATGAGCGTTATCGAGAGTTTTCTTCAGTACTATTGTGTTTAAACCCTTTTATAAAGCTTTATACTTTCTGATTGGAATGAAAGAAAAGAATTGAAATCTGGCCCAAGGGTGTTTAATATTTCATGAATTTCATGAAGTCATGCAAAGAAGCTCAAAGAACCCCTTTTTGAAGAGACATAATGAGACTACAACCAACTGTGCAATCACAGCCACCCCTCAATGACATACGTATGCAAAGGGTCTCCAGCCTCACAAAAGTGTGGCTGATGCCCTGTGCTGTGTTATTGTCTTCTCTTCATTAATCTCTTCAGGTTGGTTTTGGCACAATCTGCCCTGTACCCTGAGGTAGGTCAAGAAAGATTGCTAAAGAAAGAGTTGGACCTGTCTTGCAAAACTCACTTGAGTCATCTCATACTTCCCGAGCAGAGGGAAAACCACTGAAATAGCTTTGAAGGCCCAGAGGAAGGGGATAACGTTTCCTTGCAGGACCTATCTGACTGTTTATTAATGCACTCAAGCTGGGACAAAAGGTAAAGTCAGGGTATTCACAAACAATTGGAAAGATACATCTGCTGCATCCCCCAGGTTGCATTTAACTTTCTTTCTGATCTGACTGCAGATATTTCAGAAGTCAAGTTTAATAACAAATCTAAGTTAAGCTGTAAGCCACACTTCAGTGGTGCCCAACTCATGAACTGAGTACTTAGCTTTTTGTTAAATATCCCTTTCAGATAATTTACTTTATTGAAAAGCTTCCTTTCCTCAATATGTTCACTCCCTGCAAACAGAAATCTGTCATCACCTGTTCTGTGCTTGTTTGCATGCTGATAGCTGCTCTCCTCTCATAAATCCCATTAATTAATGAGTAGTCAGCAGGGAATTGTCTCCTCAGGCTCATTAAAGAAATGGACACTAAAATGATATGAAAGCAGCTGCCTCCTTTCTGTCATTTCCTTCTGACGGCTACTGCTTTCCTCATCAGTGCTAAATTATAACACTGCTTTGATTAGTAGTCCAGTTACTTGCTGCAGCTGCATTTGGAGATGGAAATCTTAACTACACAGTCATGTTTAATTGATATTCTCATCAAACTGTTAACACTGTATTAAAAAAAAAAAAAAAAAAAAAAAAAAAACACGTGTACTTGTATTAAATCCTTCTGGCATTTTCTGATGTTGTAGGCAGATTGAAAAGTCGTGTTATTTCTCAAAGCTTTCTAATAAGACACTGATTATGAGCTGAGCTCATTTGGGAACCAGAGGTAAAATCTGTGTAGAAACTTGGATCATCATTTCAGTGCCTAAGCGTTTCTTTCTGTGGAGAAACATTTATTTGTTTGTTCGTTTGTTTGTTTAAAACAAGGAAACAAAGTCTTTTGCATTTCATCAATATATGAAAATCTTATCAATCTATGTGTCTATTTATCTAATATATAAACATATATATCTATATATCTAATATATCTAATCTTCCCCACCTATGTTGGACAGAGCATCTGTATCACGGCTGGGTTACAAGTGCATGACTAAGAAGGTGCTCTAACTCATATGACATGGGAAGGTTGCTTATACATAAGTGGGGCCAGACCTGTCTATATTTTCATTTATATTTGATCCATGCAAGAAGCAGAGTTTAAGTACTAACTTATCCCTTGTTTTTAAAGCCTAATGCTTAGTCAGGACCAAATCAGGACCAGACTCTGTACTGAAGTTTCAGAGGCTAGCTGACCTGCTAACATAATCTTTAAACACGGGGCACAGTGAAGTTTTGATGCAACATTAACAAGAGTGTTCAACAAGCAGATTTAGCAGAAAAATTGGTTATTAAAGTGGAGCAGCCATACTTAAAAAAGTAGCTGCAACTTTCCCTTCTATTCCTCACTTGAATTGTTCTCTTTTTTATTGGAGCAAAGAAACTAGCTAGCTCACTCAATATATCATGTTTATCAGTTTTCTGTGAATCTGTAGGAGATTCACATCTTTTATTAGGGTTGCTTAGAAATGTCATGGCTCTGTTCTCAAACAATAGCAAAGACAACTGTCTGTACAGTTTGAAACTGGACTCCAAGCTTAGACACCTGAGCTGTATTAAATTAGATGAAATGAATTTAGGATTAGCAGGGTGATTCATGGGCATGCTATAAAGTTCATAGTTCAAATTCATAGTGTTAATTATCATTTAAACTCAATGTACATTATTAATTATTTCAACATGTGTAGAATCATAGAATCATAGAATGGTCTGGGTTGAAAAGGACCACAATGATCAGCTAGTTTCAACCCCTCTGCTATGTGCAGGGTTGCCAACCACTAGACCAGGATTCCCAGAGCCACAGCCAGTTTGGCCTTGAATGCCTCCAGGGATGGGGCATCCACAACCTCCTTGGGCAACCTGTTCCAGCGTGTCACCACCCTCTGTGTGAAAAACTTCTTCCTAATATCTAACCTAAGCCTCTACTGTCTCAGTTTCAAGCCATTCCTGATTGTCCTGCCATTATCCTCCCTTGTACACAGTTGTTCCCCTTCCTGTTTATATGCTCCCTTCAAGTATTGGAAGGTGAGGTCTCCCTGGAGCTTTCTCTTCTCCAACCTAAACAATCCCAGTTCCCTCAACCTTTCCTCATATGTAGCCTTACTTTTATTTATTTTTTTTAAACAGAAATATTTATAAACACTTCCTTTGCTGAACAGAAGTCACTTGAAAGCCATTCTCTAATTCATGGATCCAGTCAAGCAGACAAGTTGATTTATCAGCTCCTTTCATTTACACATCTCAGTTCTCCTATGGCAGTAGAGCTTTTTTTTTTTTCCTTTTCTCTCAGAAGTTAAATATAAATTTATTACATATGCATGAAAAATTTTACATCTTAGTAAACCTTTAATATATTTCTCAATGCCTCTATTTCTTTTTTATTGTACTGATCCATAACTTTCAAGTCATTAAATAGTTTATGCCTCTAGGATTAATTGTAATACATTTTTTTTACTAATTAATAGGTGCAGTTGGCATAATATTTGATGCTGCTGTTAATTTATTTAATCTTTTAAAGTAAAAGATAAAATATTATCCTGCTACTATAATACTTAATGATGTTATCCAACACCAACTGCCATGAAATACAATAATCAAATGAAATGAAGTGCATACATTACAGGGAGGTCAGACTATTTATCTGTTAGTAATGTACTCCAATATCTTATTGATTACCTGGATGAGGGCATTGAGCGCACCCTCAGTAAGATTGTAGATGACACCAAGTTGGCTGGAAGTGTCGATCTGCCTGAGAGTAGCAAGGCCCTACAGAGGGATCTGGACGGGATGGATAGCTGGGCTGAAGCCAATGGGATGAGGATCTACAAGACCAAATGCTGGGTCCTGCACATTGGCCATAACAACCCCAAGCAACGCTGCAGGCTTGGGACAGAGTGGCTGGAAGACTGTGTAGAGGAAATGAAACTGGGGCAATTGATTGATGCTCGACTGAACATGAGTCAGCAGTGTGCCTAGGTGGCCAAGAAGGCCAATGGCATCCTGGCTTGCATCAGAAACAGTGTTGCCAGCAGGAACAGAGAAGTAATTTTCCCCCTGTACTCAGCACTGGTGAGGCCGCACCTCGAGTACTGTGTCCAGTCTTGGGCCCCTTGCTGTAAGACCTCGAGGCCCTGGAGTGTGTCCAGAGAAGGGCAACAAAGCTGGTGAGGGGTCTGGAGCACAAGCCTTATGAGGAGCGGCTGAAGGAGCTGTGATTGTTCAGTCTGGAGAAGAGGAGGCTCAGGGGAGATCTTATTGATCTCTGTAACTACCTGAAGGGAGGTTGTAGCAAGCTGGGGGTCGGCCTCTTCCCTCCTGTGACTAGTGATAGGACTAGAGGGAATGGCTTCAAGTTGCGCCAGGGAAGGTTCAGGCTGGACGTTAGGAAATACTACTTCTCTGAAAGGGTGGTCAGGCACTGGAATGGGCTGCCCAGAGAGGTGGTGGAGCCAGTGACCCTGAAGGTGTTCAAGAAACATTTAGACGTTGTGTTGACAGACATGGTTTAATGAGAACTATTGATGACGGGCGAATGGTTGGACTGGATGATCCTGTGGTTCTTTTCCAACCTTGGTGATTCTATGATTCTATGATTCTATATTAAACTCAAGACAAGAGAGAAGGGCAAATTATTTGATATAAGGTCTGTGTCCATGGAATGTGAGAAAGAGCTTGTGTAAAAGCAAAGGGATATTCCTGACAACACACTTCATGTATGTAAGAATTTATTACATAAACATACATGAAGATGAATCAGTATTATATGCCAGTGCTCTGAAAAAGACTGGTTATTTTTTAACAAAGGAATGTACAGTAGTAGGTAATCTTAATTAACCTGATCTGAATTGTTTTTCACATATATATACAGTATGTAGGTCTATAATGGATGT
Source organism: Bambusicola thoracicus (assembly GCA_002909625.1). NCBI lineage: Eukaryota > Metazoa > Chordata > Aves > Galliformes > Phasianidae > Bambusicola > Bambusicola thoracicus. Next base: position 13,878 of record PPHD01011908.1, read on the forward strand.
GTTTTGATTGAAGTAACTCATAGATCCCTACTGGAAGTCCTGAGATAAAAACACTTTTTTATCTGAGACTCACTGCCTGAAGAATCTTGCTGCTGTGATTATTGACAGTGGTCGACAGTGTGGTGAGCTGCAGCTATTTTCCACTCAGTCAGGAAGCCAAGATTTTCCCAAGGCAAATAAATAATTTTATTTTCTGAACAAGCTTGGTGTTTGTGTTCCCTTGGAGAATAGGATAAAGGACACATCTGTAATGCATATCTAACAATATTTGGAGGGAAAAACCTCCAATATTTGGAGGGAAAAAGACAGAATATAGCTTTAGGTCCAGCAGACTTCAAGAAGTCTTCAACAGATGCAGAAAATTACCATCATCACTGATCTCTGCCTAGGTAATGATACCCTACAAACTCCTAATTTTCTGACTTTCTGTTTTGTTATTGCTCTTTCAACTTAGGTGCCCATAGCAGAGAACTTCTATTGTTTTTCTTGTATCGCTTATTTATTTATATATCTCCATGTTTATTTTTGTATTTTTTCTTTGACTAATATCATTATCTACAATACATGGCGTGCTTGAGACAAACGTATTTGCGACCAGTGTAAATGCATGTCTTTGTGGCAAGATGCAGCCAGTGCTTTCAATATCAATTATATAGATTTCTTCATCAGTTTTTTTTAGAAACCCAGACCAACAAAAAAAAAAAAAAAAAAAAAAAAAAGCCCACATTTTTCGTATTCATTTTGACTAATTGTTCAGCAATTTAAATGAAGGAAAAATACATGAGAAGATTATTTTGAATGCCATGTATCTAGATCATTATCTGCAGGAAGGAGTAGTATGACTATTTCTTAGGACCAGACTGCTCTACAGATGTGTAATTTCAAAATACCCAAACAAGGTAATACAGTTACTTTCTTATGCAAGCATTGTTCATATCATCACACAAGGAAATATATTCTTGTTTATATAAAGTTCTTCTTAGAAATTAATACAAATAGATTAAAAGTGATGATAATAATCAAAGCTGTTATGTAACAAAACGAACAATATCTGAAACAATGACTGCTAGGCATATTTTCCATTGTATTCAAAGGTTCTTGCAGTGAACAGGTATAATTATTGATTTCATTTGTTTTTGATCTTTAATTATGAAGATCTTTTTCAAAGCATAATGCTCATGCAAGCACAACACAAGTTCAACATTCTTTCAGAATTATACTGGGTACACTGATCAAGTAAGAAAATGGAAAGTCACTTATAATAACTTTAAGGAGTGCATATCAGCCAACACAGTGATAGAATGTTTAGTAATGAAGGTCTATAGGAAGGTGAGACATTGTATAACAGCAGAATTATGACTAGGTAGAGAAAAAAGGGTACAATTTTTGTTTTTTAAAGTTTTTTTTCCTCACTTAGTCTGATTATTTCAAACAAATTAGAAATAAATTGTCCCATTGTGGCATGAAAGATCTTTTTATTTATATTATAAAAATAAGGCTTTTCCTGGTCCTTTAAAACAAAAAATCAAGTCCAATCACTGTCAAATCTGACAAAAACGTATTTTTCAGCTCAGAAAAAGGAAATTTGAAATTTTAGTGATAACTTGTAACTGCTTTGATAAATGAAGAAGAGAGGATCTGCAACTATTTAAGGAAATATTTATGTCTTTATGTTATCTGAACTATTTGTCAGAAATAAAATAAGCAGATATGCATTACATACTTGATATGGATGCAGCTTTACCATCAAGGAAAATAAAGACGTGAGAAGGATTAAAAGTTTCCCAAGCCAAGAATGTGAGTAAATATGAACAGAAGGATTTTAGGGTTATTTGCGGTTAGCACAGCAACATACATAAGATGGATTTTGATGTTAGCCTGTTCTTGTGGGTTTTTGTTTGTTTGTTTGTTTGTTTTAATTTTGGTGAGACATTGACATAATACATAGCTGCTTTCAAGAAAAACAGATTTAAAAACTTTGACAATATATTTAAACAGAAATATAAATTTTAATTGGCAGTTCCACATGTCCATGTGGGAAGCAGTTTCCTACAATCACCGGTGGTAGGATGATCAGACGGTCTCTGGGCCCTTCATTCTTTGGGGACTGTTTACCACTAAAAGTGCTATGGTGCCTTAAGAAAATGCCCCCTGGAAATACATAAATAAATAAATAACTCTATCCAGATTTTAAAAGAGGGAACTCCTATATGATTAGTTATGAACTGAATTTAAGATATTTTCAAACTTTAGGGGAAAAAAAAAAAAAAAAAAAAAAAAAAAGTAGGGTTCATTGCATTTCAGACAGGGTATATTTAGCAAATACAGCTTCCCCTCAAGCTTTGTACTTCACATAATTACATTCCATATACAGTAATTGAAACTTGCAAATACGTCAAACTGTGTGTTTTCACAAACCAGCAATAATCAACCCAAATTATTTAAATTCACTATTTGACATAATTGCTATAAATATGACAGTGAAAAAGATATTTCTAGGGTGTATTACCTTGTAACTATATCAAATGGCTACCTAGGGAGATAACTGCATTGCGTTCCTATCTATATCTCCAGGATAGCAACATTCATTGCAAAATCCTTGTTTTTTCCATAAACTATTTAGATTTACTTGAAGATTTACTGCAGTCTGGAATCGTATGATGTGCACCTCTCCGATTCAGAAATTGCCATAAAATCAAGCAACTAAAAACTGCTGTCCAGAAGCTCAGCATCTGTCAGCAGGAATAGCTCCACTGAAGTCAGAAAAATAACACTGATTTTTACCAACAGAGGATTAAAATTGAACTTCCAGGGAGAATACCCATGCTGGTTGCCCTACATTGATGCAATAGATTTGTTGCCTCGACAAAGACTGCTCTAAGACCAGCCCAGAGATTGTGCATTTCATGTGTGACAGAAATGGCTCTCCAGGGGTTCATGAAAGCCAAATGCTGATTGCTGTTTCCAGCCCTTCTGAACCTCTGAGGTGGCATTTGTCCCTGAGAAAAAAAAAAAAAGATTTCTCTGACATGTTTGCTTTGAGAAGTTCTGTGTACATTGGAAGAGAAGAGGGCATGGGGTGGAATGGGTCTGAATGTTCTAAACTGTGATTGAATGTAAGGTCATGAGGTTCATCTATCCCAACTGGATGGTTGGCTTGCAAAAAGAGACAGAGGATATTAATTGATAATGGGTATCACTGCCTGGCTCTGTTTATTCTTTATAAAAAGAGTCACTGAAGGAAAAGGACTCTTGAGAAAACATTTGTATGTGTGGTGTTCAGAAATATGGCCACTCTCTGTTAGTCCCTGGAGATAATATGAATTAATGAAAAGGCTGAAAGCCATACAGATAATTTTTTCATCCATTTAATAATATTTGTGTGGAGTCAAAACAAACAAACAACAACAAAAGCAACCAACAACAAACACATTGAAACAAAGCAAGCAAAAGCATGCTGACACTTCTCCTCTTTTACTACAGATGTTAAGGACTCTTGTAACCATCAAGCATGTACATTACTAAGGCAGAAAGCCACTAAGAACAAGTTGTTTAAAAGGATTTTTATCCTTTCCTTCCTCCCTGTAAGCACAAGGATGGTTCAAATCTTGTTAAATTATCATGTTTCTCCCTGTAAGCTTTCTCGAGAATCTAGAGGTCCCTGTGGACTTTGCCTACAGCAGTGTTCTAAGTGGTTGGATGCAGGGAAGTGTCTTAGAAAGGACAACTAACTTGCTTATCTTTTTCTTTCTTCTTTTGTTTTTTGTCTTTAATGGAGATATTGTTGTTTTGTTCTGCAAACAGTCTGAACGGTAGATGTGTATAAATCTTTGGAACTGAAATATTTTATTTTCCAATTAAAAAAAAAAAAAATCAAAAGAAAGATATAGCTACATCCTCAATTTATGAATCACTGTCTAATAGTGTGCACACTATTGCACTAGTAAAATTAAGCCACCGTTATTAAAAATAAAAACATAGAGCTGTTTTCTAGCTGCAGAATAGCACACAAACAGCTAAAGTTAAAAATAACAGAATGCTCCTTTTAATCAATTCAGTGATTTAAACTGGTATTACATTCACCTTCCATCCAGAGACTAGATAGTGTATGAGACAAAACCCCCAAGCCATCGTGGACTGGGACACATGAATAATTCTGGGTAGAATTTAGATGGAATTCCAAGTGAAGCAGTACTATTAATTCACAAATTCTAGTTAAGACACTGTAAGAGCAATAAATGCTCAAGCAGAGTGAAAATGCAGTAAATATTGCTCACTGTTCCTTATTGAGTTGACACACTAAACTGCTTCAGTGGAGGGCATGCAGCAGGGGGAAGCACCTCTTCCACTTGTCATATAATATTCTCAGATGCAGTACATAAGCAAACACACCATTTTTGTATTATCTGTCCTCCCACAAGACTGTCAATGCAGTGAGGTGCATAAGTGAATCTAGAAGCCTGGGTGGCAAAAGGTGGGTACCGCTTTGCCTTGTGCAACATTTATGAACATCCCCCTCCCCTCCTCCCCAATAAATAAATAAATAAATAAATAAATAAACAAACA
>PPHD01011909.1:0-18443 GCA_002909625.1 Bambusicola thoracicus
CCAGTTATCAGAACAGAGAATCCTTCTGAAACTACTGAACTCAAAATAAAAGATTTAGATAATTTCAAAGCTAGGGCATCAATACCAACACACTGGTCCCTCCCCACTCCCAACAGGCTTTCATTTAAGTAGATAGCAGAAATGGACACTGCTTCATATGACATACAGGGTTGATTTCTGTGCTCTTGGTCAGTTTGGAATCTTAATTGTCTTTGGTATTCATGCTCTGAGCTCTGAAGTTACGGTCTGTGTAGAGTGCAAGAAAATACGTGTGCTATCCTTCAGCAGAGAAGGCCTGAAGAGGCACAACTAGCCCATAAAGATTCTAATCACCATCTCAATGTCTTTCCTGCACACTGGGCAAGGCGATCTCTTTTTCTTCAGCATCTTTGCACACTTGAAACAGGCCACAAGGTGAGCAGTCCTCCCATGGACAATATTCCCATCTCGTGGTCTGTGATGGCATAGGAAGCAGGGATTCAGTAACTTTTTTATACTCTCTAAAGACTGTATTTCTTCCTCCTTTTTATGCTCAGTGAAACTCAACAGAGAGTCCCTGCTTTCACATTCTCGTGCCAAATCCAAGGACTCAATAGAGCCGCAGGGATTTACGTGGGATTTGTTTTCGACCACATACATGTCTTTAGGTGGGCCAATTGGAGCAGAAATAGTCCTTCGGCAGTCCGGGACATCTATCCCTTCATCACTGTTTTCATTTTGCATAGCATCAATGTTGGACAGAGAAAGAGAATGAGTGAGTTTGGGACAATCCGAGTACCAGTCCTTCCGTAAGGCCCAGCAGCGGTAACAGTACCGTTTGCCTGGAGAGTTAAACTTCTTGCATTTGGTGCATTGCCAGCAGTCCTGAAGAACGATTGGGGCAGACAAAAACAGCAGCAGGTTAGTGCATTCTTGCTAACAATTCTTTTCCTCAACAAAGGAAAAGCAGCAAAGAAGCTTCATCAAGAGAGGACATTATTACTGAGGCTTGCAGATGCGTGATTGCTACTTCAATTATCAGCACCTCAGAAAGCCTAAGAATTTTAGTACTCTGTGCATTCTAAAAATGCAAGTCTCTCCTTAAGCATTACACTTCGTCCTTCCTTCCTCCCAGCCTGTGGAAGAATACACCGTTCTCAAGCTGTGCAGTTTATTGAAATTCAAGGGTAGAGCTCCTGGAATCAGTTAGGAATACATTTTCCAGACTCCATAATCATTTGGCATCTGTTGAATGTACACAATTGACAGTGGCTTACTTGGTTACCCCTAGAAAGCAAGGGCAAGAGCTATGATTCAGCTGCCCTATGCCAGGGACATCCTAATGCTTCTCCTGCTGCAAGAAGAAGCTGTAGGAGAAGCTGGGAGAGCAGTTTTCCTAAACACAGCTAGGGCTGCAGCATACTGCAAGCCAGGAACGCTGACCCAAGGGATACCTACCTCAGAAGCAGCTTCTGTATCTGTGTCGTCGCTTAAACACTGAGAATCCTCAAAGTCATGCAAACACGCCTCCTCAGTCACCTGGGAAAAGTAGATATGCTGTCAGAAGAGCTGCAACAATCTGTACTTACGATGTGCCTAGCTCTGTACAGCAAAACTAAAATGATATAATCACCATGAGAATTAATTCACGGAAGTGAATGAAAAGTCATTTTGTGTACTTTATCTATTCCGGGCTGTTGTTGATAACTTGCACTGAGCTGTTTTACAGTCAGATTTTCTTGTGATGAATTCCTGTCTCTCTCTAATGCACGCAAACAATCACATCAATGCAAACACAAATACCTGAGTACTCCTACTAAATTCCATGAATTGTGAACTGAATTATTTTAACACACATCTGATTAATTCCTCTTGTGACTAACCTAATTAAAACCTCAGATTAGTCAGTATTAAATTAATTTTGTGCCTTGAAAACACACACATTTAAACCAAAACCCAAACTGACTAGAAGGAAAGCTATCACTCTGTGTATGGAAAAGGTGACAGCCTTTTCCAACACAAACTCTGGGTGGTTACAGATTTAGCTCCTCACATGTTAACACAGTACTGAAAGGCTGGGGAAAAACAAAGGATCCTGCACTTCATTGAGATCACTTAGACAAGGCCAAATGGTGGCACACATACGTGGTATCTGTTTGAAAAGGTACCTTTTTGTCACCTTCCTTCACTTCCTCACAGTCAGCTGTTTCCATTTTGACTGCTGTGTTGGTCTGATCCAAGGGACTTTCGTTGAGGAACCACAAGTCATCAGTAGTATCTGAAACAATGGCAGTGTCTATGTCCTATTGGAGAAGAAACAGAACAGGCCACACTTAGAACTCAGGGTATCAACAGCAGGAGGACCAGCACTGCAGTCATGGCTGCAGGAAATACCTCTCCCCTTTTCCTTCCAGGCACTGGGCTGCTTCTCCAGTCATGCCTAGGAGCGAAAAGGGCAGTGCACTACTCTCACAAAGACACCCCTGTTACCAAGCAGCATGATGCTCATTCCCCTTGCAAGCTGGCCATACAGCAGCTGGCCACTACAGTACCACCATCTGCACTGAGCAACAACTTTCAACACGGGGAAGGGGCACCTACTGCATTACCATCAAAGCTCTGGAGTGCAGAAGGGCCTCCAGCAGATAACACAGTGCCTAGTTTATTTAAGAACACTATAAAGGTAACCAACCACCTGATGTGAAAGGCTGGGACTGGAACACAGAAGGGAGAGGCTGAAAATCCTGAAGCGGGAAGGGAAGAGAAAGGACAATAACATATTACTTGGAAAACAAAAGAGGAGAGGAAGAGAATACAGTGCACCTCTTTAAAGTGTCTACACACCTGGTTAGTCTGAATATCTGTTGATCCATTACTTCTGGACTTGTAATTGCTTCTGAGGTTGCCTAAAAACCACCATGGAAGACCAGCTACATCCCATTCCTCAAACACTAGGTCCAGTTTAGGCTTCTTGCTTTTAGAGAGGTTTTCTATTAAGTCTTTGTCTGTAAGAGCCAAGTAGAATCTAAGTCATGCCACACCTACATCAATAAAGAGACTAGCAGAGACAAATTTGGCCCTGTCTGATTTGAGATACCTTTCTTCCACTGTCTTACAGCCAGAATTACTGCTAGGAGCTTTGAAGTTTGTATGAGTGTACTGAGATGTTAGATCTGCCACACAACTGCACTGATGTATCTACCCAAGTGAGTCTGGCAAAACAGTCAGCACATAGCCAGAGGTCAAAGAAGCATTCCAGAGCTCCCAGCATCTCTATAACTGCATGTGTTCTATATAGCATCATCATATTTTTAAGAAGGAATACACAAATATGAATTCACCCTTCAGAAATCTATCCAAATCAACACTGAGCAGATTTCTTGGAGTGCTTAAAATGTAGAAAGAACCACTTTGAGTTTTGTTCAAATTTCAAATGATGGGAGCTCCTGAATTCCCAAACCAGGGTCAAATCAGGAAATGGAAAAGTAAAAATCTATCCTCTCTAACTCCCTGCTTCAGCCTCCTTTTTAGCACATTCAGTTTAGCCTCCGATCCTCAACTCAGAGGTCTAAATTTCAAGACAACCTTGAAACAAACCCTCCTCACTGCTGAGAGCTTCAAAGGCACCAACAAGGACTGTTTCTACCTCCTCTGCACACACAGCCAAGAAAATATTTACTGCTTTCATTTTATTCAGAAATACCCACACATTGCAAAGATGATCTGTTTTTACACATTAAGTTCCTTGATGTGAGAACAATCTGTGAGCAGAAGGTGGAAAAAACAGGAAAATTGTTTCCATAACATCAGAAATCTATGACTGAACCAGCAAGAAAACCCCAGACATTAAAACAAAGGAAACATCTAAGTATGAAGGAGCTGTGTGATACTTAAGCTGGATAGAAAAAAAAATATCCATTGTTACTCATATTCCTGATTGGTTTGCAGGTAATGACTGCAGACAGCTCAGGCTGTGCTCTGTGTAATCAGAGGAGAGGATCCCTTGGGAAGATAAATAGATACAAGTCTAATTTCAACATTTACAACACCCTTCAGCAAGGCCTGTAAGATTTCTGATGGCAATGGGTAGATAGATGTGCTTTTGGGGCTTAACCTGTCAATTTACTCAGTATTTTATTTAGAAGACAAAGTATCTAAGCTAGAAAACATGCCTATCATAAAGTGGCAGACATTTGCATTTCCCTCAACCTTTGCATAAAATGATGAGTTTTAAAGATTATATTCCACAACAGGTTTTTATTAGTCTCCCAACACCCTCCTCCAGCTGTTTCCTGATACAAAGCTCAACGTGTCATGCTGGAGAAGGAGCAGAAGTGCTTGTACAGCCTGTTACCATGGAAAAGCTGGCACTCACCTTCATAATTCTCACATTTGTGCTCTGAGGTAGACACAGCAGATGCATTGCTTTCATCCTCCATGATGACAGTGTCAGAACCTTCCTTTGGGCTAAACTGCATGAAGGAAAAAGCAGATGTTAGCCCACCAGAGCTTATAGAGACAAGGGGATGTAGCACTTCCATTCTGAGTCACCAGCTGCAGTACAACGCCAAAAAGGTAAGAAGATAAATAGAAGTTTCTGAACAAAAGCTACACGCTGTTAACCCTCTAGGAACACTAATGCATCTGTAATCAGCACAAACAATACACTTGCAACCCAGGAAAAATCTTAAGACTGGCAAAAAAGTCCAAAAGTTGCCATCTTAAATGCAGTAAAACTGTTCTCTTCGTTCTCTGGCCCCCAGTGTGAACAGACACCTCCCAGATCAGTTTACCTTAACCCCAAAATACACCTAAGATAAGTTAGAACGTGCAAAGATTTTTCCTAGGTTTCAGATTCCATCTGAAAGCTTCTGAAAACAATCCTACTCAACACAAAAACTCGTTCACGCTTTTTAGAAAGTTTAATGATTTGGCAATTCCTACTCAGAGAAGAAACGTGGGAAAAGGGGAAAGACATGAAAAGACAGAGCACGCTGGAGGAACTGAGGACTAGAAGTGCTACACCCCAGAGAAACGCGCTCAGAGACTGGCACTCTGTTATGATGAGAACAGAGAAGGGTCACTCTGTCCCTGTTGTGTGGACTCCAAGAACTTTTCAGGAAGGTGAGAACCCGGCAGCCAAGCAGCACAAAGTTCTGGTAGTCCACCATGCACAGGTACAGAGAAGGGGCACTCTGTACAACAAAAGAAACCACCACGCAGTGGGTTTACCTTCAGCTGGTCTTGGCTTGGCTTATCGACGCTCTGTTCCTTTGCGAGATTCTGTGCAGCATCTAGATAGCAGGTAAAACAAAAGAAAAAACCTTCCCTGGTAATAACCATTCTCACAACACAGAGGGTCTTCAGCAAGCAACCAACGACCCAGGCTTGGCAGACCTCTAAGCAGTCCTTTAGGAAAGCAGAGCCCATTCTTCCTTACAGAGCTGGCCACTTCCTAGAGAAGCATCACTCTAGTAGTACTCCCCAGGCTTTGCTAGGCACATATGGAGGAAATTTAAAAGGCCAGCCTAACTAAATAGCAATAACAGTCTACAGAGTCTTTCTACAGAATAGAAGAGCTGTATTTAGGAAGTCTGCTCTCTGAAAAGGTGAGAAGATGGCTCCTGCTTTCTCCCATTTCAGTTTAGCAGAGAAATTCCCTGCAGAATGCCAGGGAGGTACGAGCAATCTGATCTGCATTCTGAGTCACGGCACTGAAAACTGCATCTTGTAGGCAGAAAAGTGGACAATGAAGTGATAACACACAGGACCACATAAATGATATGGCTCTATGCATTAATTTGTTGGGGTGATTTTGTTTGCTTTCATCAGCATACAAGTTCCTAGTGGCCAATAAGCATTTCATACCTGCAGGAAAACAGAAGCCAATTGGATCATCCATCACTGCTTTGTCTCCACTGTGGCATTAGAAGAGAAGAACTGCCCTTCTAACACTGTATGACACATACTAGTCCTAAACAGTGTGTGAAAATGCACTCCATGTAAGGCTTCCTTATTCAAAGCTAACATATATTAGGAACTGGACACAAAGCATCCTTAAAGTGAGGTAGGTGTTCCTTAATACTCCTCACGTGAATGGTGTTAAAAGCGACAGTTAGCCAAGTAAGGCTAACATCTGATAAAGAGCATTATGTCAGAGCTTAATCTTTATTAACAAGATGTACTTGCAGTCACTGTTCTTCCTACAAGTGTACTTGGGAGAAGTAGGCAGGATAACCTGCAAAAGTGATGTTCTGATGAGTACTGCATTGGCAAATGAAGACAAGCTGCTAATATAAAATACGATGGCTTCTTTAAGCCCTACAGCACTTTTAGCTACTTCTGTGTTGCAACAAAGGGAAAAACAATACCAAGAGTCATCCTTCCTACACAGTTGGCCTGGTCTGCCAAGCTTGTTTCGCATTGTAGTCACACAGATACACACGCACACGTGGTGGTTGAACCCAATGATCATCACACCAAAGGAACAGTACTTCCTTTGGCAGGTTTGGCAATAGTTACAGCATGACTGGACAACACATGCACACCCAGCCACACGTGCACAACCACATGCACACACCAAGTAGAAGGGAACAGGGCAGCAGAGGAGAGTGTTTCGTTGGGGTCATTTGCTCTTCACACACTGCCTACAGGTAAAAGGCCAGGGCACTACCAGCAAGGGAAACTGCACTCACACAGTTATTCTGCAGCTAAGTGTTTATATGAGTCTGCGTAGGAAGGTTCTAAATAGAAAGGAAAGGAGGTGGACCTCACAGGCACCAGTATATGGCTCAAAACAGACTTAAATAGTTTAGGGCCACGTCTTCTCAATTTCTACCTTTGCTTGAACACGTGTGCAAAAACAGACTAAGCAGTTATGAAAAACTAAGCCCATATTATCTGCTTAGAGATCCCAGGAAGAGAGACACAAGACTTCACAACCTTCCTGGTACAGTTTACTCCTGATTTGTATATCTGTGGCTTCAATAAATTAATTTTCACATGAAGATGATGAGCTGTACCGTGGGAGCCATCACCTGAGATTAACTTAAGGATAAACTGATGTAGATAGATTGTATCTCTCACAAGCCAAAGAACTGTAGCCTTTAAACATTCAAGGGTTTGAGTAAAGTCCAGACCTCTTTGGATTGCAGAACTAGGTTAGGTTTCCAGCATTCTTTACACTAACTCTCAAGACAATTAAAGTATAAAATGAGGCAAGAGAGAGAAGCCACAGACTGTTACAAAACTGACAAAAGACTGAGCAATCAATAAAAATTTGGATGAGATGCTTCAGCTATGTTGATTTGGGCATCCACAATATTTTATCTGCTGCTTTGAGGTTTGGCCATTGGTTAAAGGCAGCTGTATTACTCAACCAGCTAATTGATTTCATACCACAGCTACTGACGGTGGACACACACTAACAGAACATACTCAAAGAGACTCTTGTCAAAGCCTTCATCAGCAGTTTGTTCCAACTTCAGAAACATCTCTTATCTGAATATCACTACTTACCCAAGTTACATCAACACTTTATTGAATATACTTGCCCATACTGTAAAAAACCTACCTGTCATGGCAGCAGAAGTAAGGTTCCGTTTCAACATGTCATAGACTGGGCTGTGGAAAAGGAGAAGGTGAATATAATCACAATAGCAAACAGCATTATCCTGCCAAATCAGAGACAGAAATTCTCATTTATTATCCCCATACGGATGCTGGAATCCGCAGTGCATCTTTGCCACTCCTAAATCTAGCTCAGAACCTACCTGAAGGATGCAGATTTTAGCATGAGCCTGAGACCAACAGTCTGAGAAGATGCAGCAATAAAAGGAAGGCAAAGATGTCACCTCAAGCAGCTTGCTGTCTGGACCATTCAGAACCAGCTCTTCAAAACAAGAGCTAAACTCAAATGCAGTAGAAAAAAGCTATGCTTTTACTCATGGAGATTTATGTGACTGCAAATAGGAACAGTGACACCAAGGGTCTCTCGCTCAGCAATCTCCATAATACAGCATATGTTAAAGGTTACTTTTTCTTACCTTGGATCTTTTACAGAGAAGCTCTCCAGTCCCAGCAATTCTCCCAGCTGATCTCCTCCACAATACACCATGTGTTGCTGCCTTTTGTCATACAGCTGCCTCACCATTATATACTGTCCTAGGTAATGCATAACCTGTGGAACCATAACATAGCATTAGCCACATCTGCAGCTGAAACCAAAGACTCTGGAAATTTATGTTAGTTTGTGCTATTTGCTTCCTGGTACCCTAAGCAGTGTCAGCTGAATAGCACCTGCTTGTTCTGCATTTCTGCCACCCATCAGCATCTCAAACAAGGAAGCTTTACCACATCGCCATAAGGCTTGCAATGAACAGGACAGAAAACTAAGACAAGTTCCCTCTGCTGCTCCAATTTAAAAAGCAATGGCAGCTATAGTGAGAAGCACAACAGGAGAAAGAAAAGTGTGTTAAACCCAATATAGGGAAAGTTCCATACCCCATTACCCACCAAAGTGACCCTCCTGAATGATAACAAATGCCACCAAAATGATGCTAACAGTACACCAACCGCCGCAGAAAAACCTGACTGAGCTGAGTTAAAATGTTAATCCATACGAGCAACCTGCATTTAATACTGAACTGCCCCCATTTAAAGCATTCAATTTGTTTTTGCAAAACTTTGTAGAAGCTAAACAAGTTATTTAAATGCATAAGTGTTTAAAATAAGTCACAGAGCTCTGCGGGAATATCTGACACATTCATAATGAAAAACCACTGCATTTAATTCTTTCCAGACAGGCTACTCTTGTAAATCACAGTCAGTGTCATTTTTTTAATCTTGTACACATATTGCATTTTAATCTAAAAATAAATGAATTTGCAGGGTCTCTCAGGTTTAGCTGACAAGCAAGTTCACAAAGAACTTAAAAGTAACAACTAGCATCCAATTTTTAAGGCTCTCATGCACTAAGTAAGACAGTTGAACAGCATCTCCTACGCTTTCTCAGGCATGAGTCTATTTATTCCACCTTTTCTTTCTCTAAAGTAGTTTCTGATCATATTTCTTCCTCCTTTCTTAATTCCTTCAAAGGCTCCTGACAATTAACCATCCATTAAATCACCAGCCCCACAGGTACCGAATCCCTGTTCTACTGTTAGAGCCTCCAAGTACAGAAGAATCAAAAGGCAGTCCCAAATCTTTCCCCAAAAGAACCATCCACCAAGCAACCCAGGACAGGCACACTTTCAGCGCTCAGAAACTGAGCCTACCTCCTTCAGGGTGAAGGTTTCACCTTGGGCACCTGCAGCCTGCAGAATCTTCAGAAGAGGGAGTTTGGGTCGCACCTGAAACACAAAGCACAGATTTTTGTTTGAATGATGAGAAGCAATGAGAGAAGGAATGTGAGCCTGGCACGCATGCCTGCAGACCTCAGTTAATGAGTCCAAGTTGTTCAAGCTGCCTAAGACTGCCACACTGAGCAGAGACAACTGTGCTGTGAGATGGAGGTCATGGGAAAACACTGCTTGCCCAAGGCTAACCTGCTGAGCGCTGGCACTCTTTAACAAGTAACCTGCATGGTCAAATGCTTGAAGGGAAGTTAGAAGGACCAAAAATCAGCACCATCACTCTGACTCAGGTACAAGACAAGAAAAAAAAAAGGAACTTGGGCAGACAGATCCAGAGGCTTTAATCACTCACACTGCCCAATTAACTTGGATGTCATTCATCATGTGAGGATTGATAAGAAACGCAGGCCCTTGGTATGGAGGCCTGGGCAGTGACTAACAAAATGTACCGAGTCATGTACTCAGGAGCAACCATGGAGCACCCACAGTGGGACTTCAAGTTCAGCAAGGCTGATTTGCCTCAAGTAGTGCAGAGAACAGATTGAACACGCTCTGTACAGACCTCAGGGGGGACTTATTTATTAGGATCCATGTAGAGGCACCTAATAATAACACTATGTCAAAGACAACGTGTGGTCAACTAATACCAAGGATCAGAATCTGTATTTTCTGTACATCTCAGTCAACAAACAAAATCTTTACTAAGTAATATGTAAAGCACCCTGGGAACAATGCAACTGAACCACAACCCCTTTAGGTTTCACCCACACTCCCAAGCAGATCTGAGTAGTACATGAGACAGATGCTATATAAAACTACAGCGAGTTTTAAATAGCTGCTTCCCCATCACTTTGTGCGTTCCACAAGAATTCTAATAATTCTTAGGAGAGCCTCACACTCGAAGATGTCAGAAAGCCCACGCTGCTCTGCCAGGGAGCTGAAAGCTACATAATTGTGCACAATATTGTATGCTAATGTATACATTTCCCACTCTGAATTGCTTCCGCTGCTCTCCTTCTTTGTCTCTCAGGTGCTAATACAGCAAGATATTTCAATCTGCCACTGGAAAAAACACCCAGTTCTTAGCACACAGTGTTTACTGCTGGCTCCCTTATACTCTGACAAGGCTCTCAAGGCATGCAAGTTGTGCAGGTGAAGGCCTTCACCTATCAGCCAAGTGGGTTCACCTGAGCCTCATACACACCTCTCCTTTCTGCCTATATAAATGCAACTGCAATACTTATTTCCTTCCCTTGCAACCCTGCACTTCCTCAACAGCCAGATTTAGCTGCAGCACTGTTTTCACGAGTTTTAGTTGCTTGTCACAAGTGTAATTTGTCACTCAGCTACTGAGCAGCATATTGGCAAGACTTTTGTTCCACTGTTTAAGTACCATAAAAAATTATTTCCTACTGCAAGCACAACTGGTCTGCCTGTTTTCCCATCACTGTGACTGTTAGATCTATTTTCAAGCTCAGATAGAGGCTCGTGGCTGGACGTGAGTTGTTCTTTCTCAAAAACAGCATCTTTACTTGGAAAAAGCTGAGCACAACACAAGTAATTGCTTGTATCAGCATACGGTTTTCAATAAGATAAATTATGTATTTGCACTCATTCATTTCTCTAATGACCACTCTCAAATAGATTTTGAAATAACTGCTCATGCATCTCCTTTTGATTAAAGAAGCAACCCAGTTAGCTTGATCCATGCAAAATGAGCCCCCAGCTATCGCAGTACAGCCAAAACAGAACTGTTGGTTTGGAAACCATAGGCCATCAATATTTTCATAACAATATCAGAGCCCATTTATGTGCTTTTTTCAAGCAAAGTGATTTGAATAAATAAGCATATACATAAACTGCACAGGACTTGGCTGTATTTCAAAGCTTCTGAAATTGCTTCACATGGGAGAATCTAACATGGCATCGGTTTGCTTTCCCTCCTGCCTATTCCCTTCATATTTTGGAGATGCCCCGCACAAGTGAAGTGGATCTGGAGGAGAAATAGTTGATTTTAGATCAGATTTCTCTAGCCACTCTTTGCAGCGTGTTTCCTCTTTGACTGGCTGTCAGCATGCTGTGTCACAGCCAAACCACATGCCTGCCACGTTGCCCTTGGCTTGCAGCTGCTTCTTCCAGAGACACTCTAAGAAGAGGCAATAACACGAGTGCTGCGTGTTCAGTACTGACCTCAAAATGAGCTGTGGGGATACATTACTGATTGAACAAAGTTCAACGTACAAAGCTATAATGCTTCAGTGCAACTGTCACAAGTAGTCTAGCATTAGGAGCAATGCTGCATATGGAATTCTTGAAGTATAGCTCCAACACAAAAACATGCATTATGCATTTTCTTCTATGGCCCAATTTATCTGCTTTCTCCCCTTCTATTCCCTTTAAAATACTCATAAATCTCTGATCTGCTGAAAGCTAACAGAAACCTTTAAGATAAAAGCCCTATTCCATCATGCTAAATTCTTCTTACCTAAATGTCATTAGAGAGTTTTGATTTAATGGAAGAAGTGCAAGCTTTAGTGAGGAGAAAGCAATGAAGATAAGTGGGGGAGATAATTACCTGGTTAGCTTGGCCAAGAGTGATTCTGCAGGCGTTCTCAGCTGCTGGATGCTGGGCAGAGCTTGAAGATGTCATTGTGGCAGTGATGAGCTGTTTATGGAACAAACCTGTAAATGAGAAGTTTCATGTACCAGTTAAGCCAAGAAACCTAGTCTTGAGTTTAACCACTTCCACTTCTTAGAAGTTTCAGGAAGTCAGTGTTTAAAAATAGCCCTGCATGCATATCTAAAATGATGATCATGTCGCTGTGCCCCCACAGCTACTCTTTTTTAAAAGAGATCTGCCTCAGTGCCCAACAAACAGTTGGGTGGGAGCTGGGACAGCTCTGCAGGCAGTGGGGCTGCTGTGGCGCTGAGGATGCAGCATGGCTGGGTGAGGAACCCGGACCTGCCAGCTGGGGGCAAACTGCAGCTCTCCACCACACCATCAGCAAATTCCTGACGTGCTGAGGCCCTTGAGTCACAGGGGGAGAAAGCAGAAGCTGAGTCACAATAACCCCAAGGGAAATCTTTACAGGAGAGCAACCCCCTGAGCAGCCAGCACCGATGGCAATGATTAACACGTTCCCCACCTGCTTTTTCAAGAGGAGAAAATGTGCTAAAGCTACTGCAGGCTTCACCCCAAATGACCAGATATAGGCTATAAATGAACAAATTTAACAGCATTACTGGCTGAGCAGGTGAAGAGATCCCTTCTTGGAAAGGAACAAAAGGGGAAGTCCTGCTGCTATTTGAATGTGTCAGGCCCTATCAGTTTCAGTATCCACCCAGACAACCCAGCTTCATAAGCACAATGATTGGTAATGACTCACGCCCTCAGCACAGCCCAGTACAATCTGTCCCATGCAAAGCAGGTTCAAAACCTTCTCTATATTTAAAGAGAGAGGACAGTGTAAATTAACCACCCACTGAAAAAAAGCAAATTGAACCTGCTAGAGCTTGAGTCCTGACCTCTTATTCTCACACAGCATCACCTCAGCTCTAGAGCATGCACCAATCCAGCACTAATGCTGTTCTTACAACGAATTCTCCATTTCAACGTTAATCTGGTTGCTTTCTTCGTAAGGCATTAATAAAGCAAATCCTATAACTGACTCTTCCTGACATGCTGGCAGAGCATGAGATGAACTAAATAGTAAAGCCTGGCTCCTGAGCCTGCCTACACAGATTGAAATGTTGCTTTTAGGATGGTGGATGACACACTCCAGACAAACCAGACTGAACATCTAGCAGGCAGAGCTAACACTTCAATAAGCAACATGTTTTAAAGTCAACATCCAGAGTCACACACTCAGCCCCTATCCCTCCTGTGGCCCATCTACTTAGAGATGCTGTGACTCTGCAAGAGGCTGCTGACGTTCCTCAAACCACTGCTTTTCTCAGAAATAAAGCACTGCCAGGAACAAAATCATTCCTAAAGATCAAGCATCTCTAAATAAAGCGTGATTAATGCATCTCAAATTCAAGCTGGGTACATAACACTGGGAGTCACCACATTAGGTATAACTTAAGTGACTTAATAGCTAAAACCACTGCCAGCCTTACATTGCTCCCCACGTTTGTACTCCACAGTGCCACACATGCTGCATCACAAGCCACCCACAGAACCCATTACGCCGCATGATCTGTGCTGTACTTTGAACTTACCAGCCTTGAACTTCCCTGCTCCAAGTCCTCCCTGTGCCTCTGCTCCTGGTAAGAGCTGTGAGCACTCTGCAAGAGCCTGGCTGAGCTCCCTGCCAGCTGCAGCTAAATGCATCAGCTTTGGGTGGCAGCTGCAGGAGGTGTGAAAAGCAGGCAAAAGAGGAGAGAACGGCGGGTTTCCCCTCCACCCTGCATTCCTGGAAAGAGATTCTGCTCCTCCAGGTTACATCTCAGCTACTCTCTTCAAGTTTTAATTGCTTCATACTGCCTTTATGAGGAAGGCAGACAAGTCACCACCTTGCCTCCAGACTCCACATCAAACCGTACTTTTTAGTAAGCTTGATTCTTAGCACTGACTTGTAGTAGCAGCTTTCTTTTAATTAGGTTAAATGAGCATGCAGGCTCTAAGACATGCCCAGGCTGCAGATACCCACAAGAATGATGGAAGCAAACACCAGTTGTTCTGCCCAGCACTGCCAGGACAGAAAACCCCACTGCCTGCCCTGGTGGGGCTGGCCAGAAACAGTGCTAACTCCTCCATAACCTCCCCTCCAACTGTATCCTTCCATTTATTACGTGCCACATATTTACCCTGCAGTGCTGAAGGCGTCCAGACTAATTTGTAGATAACAAAGTAGCAGTGAACTTAATGTTGCTCTCCTCTACAGCTTCAGAGCCACATGTGTAACAGACGCCGGTCCCCGCACACTAATGCCTTGGAACAAATCATGAATCACAAAGTAGTCATGGAGTAACCGGGTTTTTTTCCATTTGAATGCTTTATATGGTCATGCACACTGCAGGAACAAGCAGCCTGCTCATTTTGTGAGTAAAAGTTCCTGAAAGAGATCGGGACCCCATGAGATCACAGCTTATTTGGTGCTCACAGAAAGCAAAGCTTGAGACAAAGAGCACAGCTAACAGAGCCACGTGTGGGTGCAGGCTTTGGGTGCATGGATGTCTCCAAAGTTGAAGCCCTAATTCTACTTCAGTTTGCTTTAAGCCTTACAAGAAATAATGCAGTTTCTACCTACTGTGCAAAGTAAAAAGAGCAGCAAGGAGTATAAAGCAGGCACGATGCTGGCTGGTGAATCTATAGCCTCAGTAACAGCTCGTATCAACAGTGGGCTAATGCCTGACTTTCGATTCTTGTTCCCAGTCACCATCCTTCTTCCTGCTTTCAAATAAAACAAAATTTCTACAAATAAATAAATAAATTCACCACCATATGCACAGTATCACATATAGAGAAACCCCAGAGAGAGGGGCCCAAGCAAACACTGATCTGACAGCTGAGTCACAGTTAATTAGGTTTGGCCCTATCAGTGTGAGGCTCCTGTGGGCATTCATGTTTGCCTGCCCACCTATCAGCCAGCTTGCTCAAAAAGAGCTTTACTGCTCCTTGTAAACCACACCCTGCCTGCATCTTTAGCCCCTCACTGCTCCGCTGCTGCCTTTCTTTGCACCGCACATTTCACCTGATTGCATCACTGCGCTCCCATCAAGTTCACCCATCTCCTCTGGGAGAGCTGCAAGATATCAGCCAAGGAAACATCAAAAGGTGCCTTTGTAGTGCCACCCCCCAGCGAGCGCCTTTTTGCAGGTATTTGTCTTCCTGAGTGCAGTGCTGACTGCTGCTGGGGGGTTCTGGCTCACTGCTTTAATACTGACCTGCATTCAGTTAGGAAAAGCATCCCGCAAAACGCTCAGTTTCACAACAGAGAAGCCCCTTAATGCATTACTTATGCATTTAAGCAACTAAAGGCACCACTGCTATTTTTAACTTCCACTTGAAACACTGGTTTTAAAACACCCTGTTTGGAAACTTTTCTGGAGTGCAATCCAAACCTAACAACAAAAAAAAGCCTGAATTTCCCCTCATAGGAGTTCCATTGCTGAGATGTTGCACCTGCCATGAACTGCGCGCTCTCACCTAAAGGTCTGCCAACAGTGCACCGAAATACCCCCAACCTCCGACGAATGTTAGCAGTTATCAAGCACAAATGTTATGCAATGCCATTGTATTACAAAACCAGCTAATGGGGGGGGAAAAACCAAACTGACTGTTTCAATTAAAAATGAATGCTGGCAAACGGCTCTGCAAATCACCCTAAATCAGCTGCTGCTGACAGCTCTGTCGCTGGTGATGTCTGGAACCCTGCAGCAGCTCCACCCCACCGCACATACTGCTGTTTCCATTTACCTCTATTTTAACGTATTGCCTTGTATTGGTTCTTCTTCCTAGGCTCCTTTTCTCAAATACTGCTTTAAGGGGGGTGTCAAATCAATGTCACCATTTTAACACAAAGATGAAGCAAGCCAGATAATTAAAAAAGCTTCTCCTGCACCAGATAATGGCTGTATAATACCCTGACATGACTGTGCTAAGTGTTCCTGTCACAGCACAGATATAGTGTTAAGCACTTTAGAATATAAGCGAAACTGAAGCTAATCATCTAAACCTATTTTTCTTACAACAGTGAAAAGCCCTTAATTTAATCCTATCTTCTAGCTGCATATGTTTGCCTGAGGAGCTTGCACAGAGCTGAACATCTAGGGGCTTTTGCAATACTGCTGTAAAAGAGTTACTAAGCACATAAGCATTCACTCAAGGTCCTACTGCAAGTCTGTTTGCCACACACAGCCCTCAACACATTCCTGAAGACACGAGCACTCGGTGCATAAACTTCAACCTCTTTCCATCAGCTTTTACCACACAGTTTACCTCACAGTGCTAAGTGCAATGCAGGGCAGAGCTGGGTGACCCCTCCAGACCCACCTGGCAGCAGCAGCAGCCCCAGCACCCTGCTAAGAGCAGTGCTGTAACAAAGAGATGCCACGAAGTGTAGCATAAACAAATACCAAAGCAGATATAAGTGCAACCTGTAACAGCACTGTTTCAGTGGCCATTTCAATCTTGTCACCCTTTCTCCAGAATAGTTTATAATTTGCATCTATTAAACTCTGCTGCAATCAAACCTGAGACTCGGCCTTTCCCCTTTGCTTTTAACCCAGTGACCTGCAGCCCTTCTGCACTACCCCAGGCAGCAAGCCAGGGCTGACCACCCTAAAATATAGGGCTCATCTAAAGTCCATCTTGTGTAATAATTCCAAAACATCACTCATCTGCTCTTTGAGTTATTCATGCTCTCTGAAAACACTTCCTTCTTGTTAATACAGCTCTCAGAACCACCGCTTCAACAGTCACACCGCTGAAGGCTTTGGCCCTGGAAAAGCATGGTAGGGTTTAAGGTTAATGATGTGAAGGCTTCATGATGTGAAGGACGGTACAAGCAGTCCCAGCCTCCTCCCCCTGTAGCCAGGCTGTGACACACTCCTCTGAGATGCCGACCGTGCTGCCAAAGGTACCAAAGTCACAGATAATTGTGAGCTATGAGAGATCTTAGAGAGGAAAAAGCGAGCACTAATGCAGAGGTGCAACACAAAACAGCACTTCTCACGTCTCCTTTCACTGCTGCAGCACAGGGCTTAAGCTCACTGCGAGCTCACGTCAGCTGTCAGCCAGCAGGAGGACCCTTAAAGCCTCCAGCACAACACGCAATTAAAACGACGCTGAAGTTTGGAAACGTGCTTCTGAACGGCACTGACACGGCTCGGAACGACCTCACGCAGACAGAGCCCCTGCTGCGTTTCGAGTACAGCTGAACGGTGCTGCAGAGACAAGATTCCACGCGAGAAGGCCGGAGCTCGGGTTTGAAGCTTCACTTTCCCTCCGGGCACCACATGGGGACCGCAGCACTGCCCCTAGCGGCCACGGCCCGGCGTGAGGCTCCCACCCCCCGACAGAGGCCGACTCCACCCCCACCCCCCCACAGAGGCTGCCACCCACTGCGGGCCCCTCTCTCCGTGTCCCCGCACCCTCTCGAGCCCCGCGGCCTCCCCCGGTGCTGACAGCGGCGAAGCTCACCCTACAGCTGCTCCATGGGCCCCAGGTGGCCCGGGCTGGGGGGAAACCCCCCTACACCCCCCGCGGGCTGCGCTCCTCCATCTTCGCGGGGCCTCGGCCGCCACTTCCTCTCGGAGCCAACATGGCTGCGGAGCCGCTTCCGTGCGGCGCCCGGCACGGCGCGGCCGCGTCATAGAGCATACCGGAAGTGTTCTCCTAGAGAGAACGGAATCCGCGCCCGCTCCCTGCTGTGGAAGACCGCCTTGGAGGACCGCGCTGTTGGGCGGACCTCGCGTCCCACTGTGCCCCCACAGAGCCTCTTCTTATCCCCCTCCTCGAACTGAGGTGCCGCCCAGAGCTTTGCATGGTCGCTCCCAGCCCTCTGCGAGCCCCCCCATGCTCGTTCCCCGGCACAACGTAGCGCTACGTTTGCTCAGTAGTGTGCTGATGTGAGTGGCGTCAGGAGCAGCCTCCCAGAGCCCGGATAGCTCAGTCGGTAGAGCATCAGACTTTTAATCTGAGGGTCCAGGGTTCAAGTCCCTGTTCGGGCGCTGTAGCTTTTGCCTTTCGCGGTGGGATTTGGGTACTTTTCCTCTCTGATGGTCTTTTGTTTTCCTTCTTTTTTTTTCCCTTCTCTGCTAAGGAGCGCAGCCGGGACTCCAGGAGCGGAAATTGCCGCTCCTACCCCAATTTTTAAAAGGTTTTCGAGGACAGAAATGGCCGGGAGAGCTTCTTGGGAGTTGTGGAATAAAGAAAACAAATGTAAAAGATCAGAAACGGAAACGCAGGAAAAAACGAGTCGCCCGAACAGGGACTTGAACCCTGGACCCTCAGATTAAAAGTCTGATGCTCTACCGACTGAGCTATCCGGGCTCTGAGAAAAACCCTCTCTGCGCATCCACACGGCTCTAAATGCGGCGCTGCTGTGCTCGTGCTTTCAACCTGCTGCGCGGCACTCCGTTCCCTGCACCCCAAATCCCCCCTCC
>PPHD01011910.1:0-18443 GCA_002909625.1 Bambusicola thoracicus
AGGTTGCCCAAGGAGGTTGTGGATGCCCCATCCCTGGAGGCATTCAAGGCCAGGCTGGATGTGGCTCTGGGCAGCCTGGTCTGGTGGTTGGTAACCCTGCACATAGCAGGTGGGTTGAAACTAGATGATCACTGTGGTCCTTTTGATCCAGGCCATTCTATGATTCTATGAATCAGAATGACCAGATTATATAAAAGCAGGAGGATTATTGCAATAAGAAGCAGCAGCCCAATGGAACGAGCAAAAGTAGAAGAAGGTGCTGCATCATTAGGAATTTTGAAATAGGCAGAGCAATTCTTGGAAAGCTAGAAAAATGCTGGGGAAACAGATAATCATGTGTTTTTTCAAGAAGTATATTCCAAGTGGTAATACTTTATGTAAAAATTATTTCCAAAAGAAAGTACAAAAATATTACTGCTTCACTGACGATGATGACAAGCTCTGTTACTTTCAGGATACAAATTTTCATTACTGTATTACCATTTATGCAATCTGAGGATTTCCTTCAATCTTAACAATGAATCAATATTCAGTATAAAAACATTCCATCATTTTTAAGCTATTTGATCAGGAAGTAGCCCCAAGGAATAGTATTTGTTTTGGAATGATGATCCAGTAAGGGCACACTTCACTTGGTATCACAACAAGATACTGCCATCTCAAAACAACTCCTTTATAAAGAGAAGCGGAAAAGATAAGAATTGAATCGGCTCATTTACATCAAAGAAAACTTTATATGAGTTAGTATTTTGTAAGCTGGGACATGCATGTTTTTCCAGTTGCAGTAAAGAGAAGGTTTTCTTCGTAGGTGGTACTAACATGAAAAAAAAAAAAAAAAAGGGTGCCTGACCACACACTGTAATTTAACCATTACATGACTACGACATTAAATGAATGGGTGCTTTTATTTATTACCCAGCATGTTCCCCAAACAGCCTTAACTCAGTAATAGCCACTGTAATAGGAGAGGATACAATTCAGCAAGTCTCAGGAATGTCTAATAACATATGCTCTTAGTCCTTATGTGCACACTAAAACCCAGTCTGGACCTGAGCCATATCAGCCAGAACTTTTATTTATGTATATATAAACTTAAGTGTATGCTTACTGTATAAACAGCATAGGTATTATTCAACTGTATAAAAAGCATAGGTGTTATTCATGTAAGTTACAACCAGTAAAAACAATAGAAAAACTAAGTCATAACATTTCTGTGTGAGCACTTTATTTTTTCTTGCAAACTGGGTGTAATTTAATATGGGTACTAAAAAAGCAAATCCTAACGAGAATACAACAGTCAGGTACATTTTTTGGTATATCTGCAACATATTAATTACAGATTTAGATTCAAATTGTTTATTACATAGAGTTATTGTTTCTCCCCTGCAATAAAATTGACATTTAGTAGAGCTTTCTCTTTTTGCCTGCCTGTAAATGTCTCCTGGCACTCCAAACCACAGCAGCGTATTTCCTGTGCTTTTATAGAAGACTGGAGATCTGAACAACTACTATCATAATTTTATACTGCTATTTGCTTTGCCACTTGTGTGCTAACTCAATTAAGACAGTAAATGTCATTTTGTTTTTCAGATATAGTATGCCCATTTTCACAGAGCTGTTCAAGTTTTATGTTCAGTTCTTAAAAGTTTGAGATGCTATACTTTATAAACTGTGTAAGAAATCCTACCAAACAGAAAACCCCAGCCATGTCCCATTTATTTATGCTTTAAGATTTTTCTGTGATACTTTCTAACTCAAATAAATGAATGAATGGTCTTCACAATACCCTTGTGAGTTCAGCACTGCCGTTTCTATTTTTCTCCATAACCATGCAGATGTTGGTAGCTTTTCTTCTTGGCTTAGGTGAACAGGGGGAGGCATTCCTCTTCTGACTAGGTTTCAGTTCCTGCTTAAAGTAGATGGGGAGAAATCTGTGTTTTAAAATAAAGGAAAGCCCAAGGAAACATACCGTGCTTAAACTGCAGTATATTGAGGCTGACAGTAACCATGCTCCCTTCACTCTTTACCGCCTCTTAGTTACCCAGCCCCCCTTATACATCCTTCAGCAGAAATTAATTTTTATTATTTACTATTTATGCTGAACAAATTATGTGACATATTTTTTGAGACCCTTGCCCTGAACAGTATAATACAATAAAATGCATGGAGTACTAGAAGGACATTTCTCCTTCTTTTGTAGCCCTATTATTGTTCTATCAGAGCAGCCCTGAATTTAATGCACTTCTCCTCAACCCTTTGTGGCCTGGGAAAGACCACAACCTCCACTGTGCAAATGAGAAACCAGGTACAGACCAATAGAGCACGCTGAACACAGGTCTCAGGACAGTTTTCCTAGCCATAGCAGCAATACCAATACCGTGCTATTCTCAGATCATTTTTAGAAGGGTCCTTGTGTCATCTGTCTAAAGGACATGTATGTTTATAGAAAAGTTGATTTGTGGTTGATCTCACAAAATGAGTCCTTTGATAATCAAATTAAAAAAACAAGCATCCTTCAGTTGAGGAGACCGTAAGCAAGTCAGATTTTAGCTCCAACATACAATGTATCTGTCCCCATTGGTTAATGCATAGATCCTTGAAGGCAGTGCTGCCTAATTCCAGTAGATTTGAAAGGAGTTAGGTAGGCATTTATGTCCTCTGAAGTCTGAGCATAAATGATGTGGGCAGTTAGTAGATGAGTAGTACCCATGCAGCAGACAGATCTCAAGACTTGCCTTCCCTTTCCAGATTTATGCAAACTAACAAACCAGTGAACCATCACCATCTCAACTCTGTAGGACACCCAAACAAGTGGCACTTATTATTTAGAGCTTTAATACTTGCACTTATTTGCTTATGCCACACATTCTTTTTCTTCCAGTTCCCTCATAGCCAGTAATACATTTGGTTGTCCACTGCGCAGCCACAAAACCAAGGCATCTGCAATCTTTGGAACAGCTGCCCTTCATATTTCTTTTCACTACATATGTTCCTCTGCCACTATAATCTGAAAGGTTTGCTTTTGATTATAAGCACCTCTTACATCCCTGCTGAGCAGACTGACATTTTTCATCTTCTCCAGCCTAGACTACCTCTGCAGATACACCAGGAAACTGCCAGGATGCAGAGCTCCTCTTCCTCCTTTCTTGAGAAACATCACTGTGAAAGGCCGGTACAGGTGCAGCATACCTACAAACCGGTCCCCACAGACAATTAAAAACAAAAATAATCCAGTCAGGATTATTTGAAGTCTTCTTGGAGATTTTCCTTCTCTTCTGAGGGATGGAGAGAACAAAGAAATTATAGAAAAAAATGACTAGAAAATTACTGAAACTTTTTTTTTTTCCCAAGTATCACCACATGTATTATTAAAAATGCTATCTTCCAAAAATCTAGGCTTGTGTAGTCTCATCCCTGTAAGCTAACAGTTCTCATGTTCTTTATTCTCTAATTTGTCTGCTATTCATCTGGATTCACACTACCAAGTCTCATGCAATGAACATGACTATTAAATCCACCCCCTCCCATGGTATAGCTTAGCTAGAGATGCCTTCCACATACATGCAGACCAGTGTCTCCCATATGAGGGTGAAACCAATGTTTAACATAAAGTTTTAAATCCTGATCTCAGATACTGGGGAAAAAAAGGGAAAAAAAAAAAAGAAAAAAAGAAAAAAGAAAAACAAAAAACAATTAAGCAAACATTTAGGAAAACACCCCACCTCCCCATTCTCCAGGCTAAATTCAGTCCAACATTTCTCTTCCCCTCTTCCTAGACTCACCTCCACTTCATTTTGCCTAAGCTTTCAGGGTAGTTCTGGGCAGCTGGAGCAGCTGGGTTCAGTGTGTGGAGGTTTATACTGCTGCCCTTTGCTTTTTGTGGGTTTTCCCCCATCTCCCAGTCACTGCAATTTGAGTAGAAAGACTCAAACTTCTGGGAAGATCTCAAGCATCAGCTGTCCCAGTCTAATGCTGGCTAGATCTACAGTAGGTGACTGGGAGTTTGGACAGCAGTTTAATATTTTCATTTAATCCTGAAAGGTAACATAGTATTTCTTCTAAAAGAAATATCTCTGAATTGTGTTCTTCACCTAAGAACTACTTTTAAGAGTCATTTAATGCTAATGTTTGTGTTCAAATGAACAAACATCTTTGTACAGCACATGAACGTGATCTTAGTAGTATTAATAACTAACATGATGTTTATTATAATAATAATCAATGGAAAGTATACAGTTAGGAAAACAAATAAGGAAAAAAATCTATTTTATATCTAGGCTTTGGTTTTCAGAACCTTTGACAGTTATTTTTAATGAATTTTACAAGTTAATGCCATAGTGAAATAATAGATTAATTTCTACATGACAGTAAATTGCATCCAGCCATTTAAAGGACAAACAGCAGAAAATAATCAAACTTGCAAAGACAGTAAAAATGCAGTGTTATGAGAACTGAAGGAGTACAGCTCAAGAAAAGGGATAACAAGTTATCAAGAAACAGAATAACTGCCCAATCAGACAACAGATGGAATCAGCAAAGTTCTGTCCTGAGACTCATTTGAGGCAGAACTGACCAAGACATCCAATAACTTGGTTTGTAAAACTATCTTGAATTAACAATAGAAGTAAAAAGATGTTTCAGAAAGGGTCTTCTACCTGTTAGATAAAATACCTTTCAACTGAAAGACCAGTATGATGTTTCCTCCAAATGATCACAGTTCAACAAATAATCTGACAGGCTGAAAAAGTGCAAACTGAACATTTGTTGTGTTTATGCACACATATGCTATAGCTAAAGCAGTTCACTTAGCAGGACAAGGGCATGGA
Organism: Bambusicola thoracicus; assembly: GCA_002909625.1. Taxonomy (NCBI): domain Eukaryota; kingdom Metazoa; phylum Chordata; class Aves; order Galliformes; family Phasianidae; genus Bambusicola; species Bambusicola thoracicus. The sequence goes on from PPHD01011910.1 coordinate 4,827, forward strand.
TTCAGCTGTCACCCTCCCAGACAGCATCTAGGCATGAACTCAGGAACAGCATAAGCCAAAGGCTGCCTCTACTAGGCACTGTATTTCAGATGGGAAGAAAGTGTAGGTATAAGAAAACAGCTGTGCCAACTAGTTACCCTTAGGACCAAACAGCTGTTCCTGGTCCATTTTATTTACAGCTATGTATATAGGTGTAACATCATTGTCAGGGCAATAAAACCACAAAAGTAAATCAGTCCCCTTTTACTGAAGTCCATTGCAAATTAGCTTTGAAATCCACGGGACTCTTCTGATTTACTAGAGGAACATTAGGACATGGTATGAGATGAAAGAAAACCAAAAACAAAGAAAAAGAGTGCATATTTTGTTATTAAAAGCATTATCTTTACTGACTTTTACTAAGAAATTTGCTAAGATTGTGTGATGCATCTTTCAGGAATCACATGGCTGATATTCCATTTATATACAGTTACAGTTAATTCAGTATAATGCTTTTTGAAAAGACAGAACTTTATTTAGCCTCTGCTTTAGTGAGAAAGTTAAGTTAGCAAAAGAAAGGTATTTTAAGAGCTATTTTCAGTTCACAGTTCTGCAGAAGGCAGTATTAAAATATCTTCAGCTCTGGGAGAGAGGCAATGGAATACTGCTAGGTCATTTGGAGTATGAGAATTCCAATACCAATTCCAGTGTGCCCTTTTCAAACCAGGATGACAGAAAATTAACTCTGGATTTACACACAAAATTCCCTGAGAAACTCCAATGACTCAATAGCACTTTAAACTATTTCTGGAGCCTGTAATAGATTAACACAGCTCACAAAGCAGCCTACAGGCAATTTGAATAGTTCAGATGAACAGTAAGTATGGTATTTTTCTAAGCAGTGAATAAGACTTAGGTATCAGGATGCCTAAGTGCTGCTCCTAGTTCTTCTATTGTATAACCTTGGACAAAGCATTTAATCTTCTGCATTGATCCATTACTCAAATGGGATTTCAATTCTTATCTATCACTGAAAGCTGTGGATAAAAATATATATAACATTTAAATACTACTGAAGTCAAAACAAAACAAAAAGCCTTTTACACGTTAACGTGAGGCTAGGTCAGAGTATTGTCTTCTAAACTTATACAGTGAGGTTCTGTGGCTAACAATTAAGTTTACTTTAGAATAAATCACAACAATTCTTAATACTCCAAAGCCTTATGGAAGAACTTTGATAAGTTTAACCACATCTGAGCTTTGCTGGCCCCTATTTACATTAAAAATCGGACTTGGATGATCGATGATGTTAGACTGGAGACTGCAGCCCTTGCTCTAATATGTGCTAACCAAAAGCTAAATGACTATCAACATAAGCTCTCTATAGCTTCCTCTCATTCCCTGCTAAGTCTTTATTTAGTCCCTTCATAAGATTTGTACATTTAAAAAAAAAATCTCTCCAGCTTCACCTTAACCACTGGATAAAGCAATTTTCTTTAAGAGTTTTAGGGTATTATACCCAAGTGTACTTCTGAAAAGTCTCAAATGGAGCAGATAAATGCACAGACAATGGACATAAAAAGAAATAATCTCAACTTGATACCTGGCAAAATGGGGTGATTTTTGTGGCTGTTGATTTCACAAATCATTAAACATAACAGCAAACATAAAATGAATGTGTCCTGCCCAGTTCTGAAATGCAGAGGCATAGTGGGAAGCTTGTAATGCTCCCCTATGTGAGTGGTCATTAGGCTGAGCAAAATGTGGAGGGCTACTGGATAACTGCTCTTATAGTATCATTCTCAAATAGCAGATGCAGCTGGTTATAGCCTCCGGCAGAAACCACAAGCATTTACTGTGATTGCAGTCAAGGTCTTATCTGTGTCCAAGGTACTCTCTTCTTCAGGACAAATCAACAATAATGCAGCTTTAGTAAAACTGCACAGTGCTGGGATTGAAGGATTCATCGCTTGCTTTCTCTACACTAACAACAGAAAATCTCTCTTTACCCTACTCCTTCATGTGTGTTGCTGAATCACTTGTCAACTGGTACAGCTATGATACAGGGTAGACCTTGAGCTGCTTTGTAGCTGTTACCTCACCTAGCATGTAGCCTGCTACATCACCTGACAAGGAGCTGATTTTACAGATGTTTAACCAAAAACTTTCCTCTGTGTGCATCCATTCCAGTAGAGACTTTCTTTAGGCTCTGTTTCAGCAAGGTAGATAATATAATGAAGAACAGGTCCTGGGTTCAACAGCCCACATTTAAGAATGTCCTACCCTACCATGATAGTGCACCATATTATTGCAGTGAATTTTAAGCTTTAATGTTGGTCTTAATTCCTTGCCCTCAGATGTTCTTTGTGTTGATCCAAACCAACAAAATTGATGCATCATGGTTTGTCAGAGCATTAGCTCCAATGCTTCAACAAAAAGCATGCCAGAGGAAAATGCAAGATGCAGGAGTTTGGACTCCTCCATAGACATATATTCTAATGAGTGTAAAGTTGAGCCCCACCTTTGCTTCTTTTCATTATTATAATATAGCATATAATAATCTCCTCAGTGCTTAAGTAAACAAGGATCAGAAGAGTTAGGACCATAATGTTGATTGGTTGGTTCCGAGAGAGAAGCTTATTTTTACCTGAGGAATATCATATAATTAATTTATTCAGCATCTTGCATTTACAACAGACCTACCAGTAATTTAAAAATTAAAAAAAAAAAAAATCCAAAATCTCTTTACCCTGTATACGTTTTTTTGTTTGTTTGTTTGTTTTCTTGATAGTCCTCCAGATTTACATCTCCCAATCTTCTATCAACAATCTTGTGTCAAGAATAGTTTTGGCAGTCTACTTAAACAGTGTATGCTGACAATCAAACTTGAAATAATGGGTATATATCAATAGTTAAAGCTTGGTTTTAGTATTAGATCAGAATTGGGCTACAGCACTGAAATTTCAAAGCACCACAGACAGGAATAGAATGTAAACTCACTGCTGTCACATCATCTCATAGTATCTAACACCTCTTTAATCTTTTAAGAGATATCAAGATTCTGTATGTAATATTTCAGTAATTATGGATAAGTTTTACAGTTCAGATTTTAAGTTTAGTTTAACTCAACTGTTATGGCAATCATACCAGATGATATCCTTTCGTACTTTGTACTTAAAAAATAAAAATAAATGAACAGAGGGACATGTGCTGGAACATTGTTTGGCCAGTGGACACGGTCAGCACATAGGTCAGAGACACCAAGTTAGAGAAGTGATTTAGATTGGATGTTAGGGGGAAGTTCTTTACCAGGAAAGTGGTGAGGTGCTGGAACAGGCTTGCCTAGAGAGGTTGTGGATGCCCCATCCCTGGAGGTGTTCAAGGCCAGGTTGGACGGGGCCCTGGGCAACCTGGTCTAGTAAATGGGGAGGTTGGTGGCCCTGCCTGGCAGGGGGGCTGGAGATTCATGATCCTTGAGGTCCCTTCCAACCCAGGCCATTCTGTGATTCTGTGATTTATCATTAAGTTTAAAGCAATGAGAAAATAAGTGAAATGATACAGTAAGAATGAATCAGAGTCAGACACCTAACCATTACTACATGAGGATTGTGATAGAGATTGAGAAAGATACATCACCAATTGTCCTAATACTTTACTGTCATCCAGATCTGCAGTCATTGGGGAGCCCTGGTTGCAGAGAGGTTTTGGAGAACCTTTCCTGGCAGTTGGGTCATCCTACACAGCAGGTCCACTCGTAGGTGAGGTCTCCAACTTCGCTACAAGATGGTCCACCTTTTATATTGTTGAATAAACAAATTTACATGACAATTAGGTGGAAAAATCTGGTTTCATTCTCCCTTTGAATTCCACCTCAAGCCTGGACAGGGTTCAAGGAGGACCCAAGGAAGTTTTTACTGGCAGGACTTGATACTAAGCTTATAAACAAAAAATGGTTAACATATCCTCATAATGCTTTATCTAAGCCACATCTCTTGCTAATGAGATGTTTTGTCCAAGATACATATTTCACTAATGATCATATATATTTTGCTAATGATCTGATACTGATAATATATAATGCTGAGTCGTGACATTCATCTAGAATTTTGGTTTGAGGCCTACTGTTCAGTACTTCAAATATGCACTGACAGCCTTGAGTTAGCCATTGAAAGGCCACATCCTGAAAGCAAAGAGTACTATTTAAGCTCAAATCACAGGAATGAAAGGAAGCAGATATTCATGACCTTTTTGTTCAGAATTTGTTACTCAGCTTTTAGTAAAGACTGGATTGGGTGAAACCATTCCTGGGACTGTTACAGGATAAGACTGAGCTTTGCAGAGAACCTATAGCTTCCATTGACATTTGTATGAAAGTGAGTTAAAATTTATGGTATGAGCTCCTCTCAGAATTGCATTTAATATGAAATATCAATTCTCATTGGGAGCCCCAAATGTCAATGCCCTTTCACAGTACAGTCCACTGATTTCCGAGGATTCTGGCCTATAAAAAACAGGCTGAGAAATTATTAAGCTTTATCTCAAAGTGCACATTTTTCTTTGTTACTTCCACTTAATTATTTGATGATATGAGAGAGAGGCCATAAAATCAATACTGTCTCAAGATGCCGTACTGCAGGAAGTGGTAACAGACCCTGCAGGCTGTTACACATCTTCTTCTCACAAGTGGGCAAAACGCAGTAAGGAATGATTAGTCCCTGAATCTAGCAAGCTAAGCGTGCATCACAAACCTTTATTTTCCTTCAGTGGCACTCACTGCCCCTTTTCTCAAGCAAATTACAAATCTGCAAGACACACACTACTGACTGGCCTCTGTAACTAATACAGTCGGTAACAGGTTTGGTTGGTTTGCACTCATAATCACACAGGCTGTTCTACAGCACTAGTAATATGAGAGCTAATGAAGCAGCAGTTGCTTTGCTTGCATTACTCCCCATATTTCCCTTCCAGTGACTGCCTGACTTAAAAAGGGGAGGCCATGAAGACACAGACCATGCTGGATTCCCAAGGCCTGCCTATCAGGACACTCCCTGGCTTACGCAGTACCCATCTCTCTCTAACTATCATTACAACATCCAGTAATTTGTGCTGTTACTTCTACATTTTTTTTTAGCATAACACCACTTTTACAATACAGCTCAAATTTCAAAGACAGCTTTTAAGTGTAGGCTGACTGTGAGGCATATAGGCATATGTTTTTTCCATTAAGTAGGAAAGAACTTGTTTCCTTTATTAACCAGCTAGTCTTTCCAAAGAGATTGCTGAGATGTGACTAAATAATTCACTACTATATCAGGGCATAAGAGAGTACTGCAGTACTAAGGGGCTCTTTACTAAAAGAAAACTGCAGTGATGACCTGAGGAATTGGACATATTTTGATATCCTGAAGGCACATTAGGTTTCCTTCACAAATATTGGCTTACCAAATAGGCATGAAAATACTCTAGGGTAAACACTCAGCACAGCACACAGGAAGTATGAGCTGTGAGTATAAATTCCACTATGAAATACAAGCAAATTACAATACAAGCATGTCTGTCACTGGTATGGTTTTTAGAACTGTGAGCCTCTGGACATTCTCAGTGTGCACTTTTAGAGCACTAAAATAGCACAGAAGAAAAGAAAGCATGGCAAGTGAGTGCACAGGGATGGAACAAACTATACCCACATGTACCAGCAAAATGCCTGCAGCCCTAATTAATCTCCAGTAATTTAAGAGAAAACTTGGCTTACAGTATTGTTTTACTAACATCAACCTTCCTACCCAAAATCTACTCAAGGCTCTTAAAAAGCAAGTTTTCCTAGAGGTTGAAGCCACGAGCTCTTTAATCACCTAGCTAGCAAAGGCGCGCACACACATCAGAATCTTTCAAAGTTTCCCTTTTCTGTTTTATGATTGTATGGAGATAAACTACATGTTAGGCAGAACCCTAATAATCTGCTAGGCCAGCTCCTTATTGGTAGTTTTCTGCTACTTTTAAAAAACTGTGACTAAAAAAACTTTCTAAAATATCAGAGCTGGGACTTCAGCAAGCAGTCAGCTCAGTGCCACAAAGGATATCCTACAAGATTCATGAGGAAATGAGGAAAAAGCTGTACCCTGTAAAGGTCCATAAACAAAATGGCCTTTATGGCACTGTAACAAGCAGAGGCAAAGAGCCTAGTGGGAATCACTCCTTCATTTACTGTTTTAAAAACCTGATTTGAAGTACAGTATACAAGAATATGACTTAGACACTATTAACATAAAAAAATACAGAAAGAAAATAGAAGTAAATCTAAAAGAAGGATAAACTAATAATAAAAACAACCCAAGCATTACTTGAGGGGAGAGAGGGAGAAAAAAAAGAAAAAGGAAAAACATAGGACAATATGTCAAATATAAATAACTTTAAACAAAGGAGTTGGACTACATGCGAGGAAGCAGTAAAACAGTAAGAAAGTATTATTTGAGAGCTTACTTACAGCCTTAGCCTGTCAAATGCTTGTAGGCAACAGGTCTTTTGTGCAGAGTAAGATTATACTAAACTGAAGTGCTGCATTCTTACTTCATAAATGCTTCTAATGTGTCCAATGTGGCTACATTCAGGAAAATATAGTTTTCAGTGTTCAGATCAGATCCTAAACACTCTGGTGATTAAATCTGAAGATCTGTAATAGAAAATACACTAATTGCAAAGGAGGCCATAGAGAGAAGGATAATACAATTAAAGTGGACTTCAAATAATTTCCCAGGCAAAAAAATATTACCTATATTATCTCAAGACCTTCAAGATTCTTCAAAAGTTTCCAAATGTTTATCACCATTACTGCCTAACCTTCAATATCATGGAATTTTGTGGCTTTTGTTTTGGTGTTTTTTTAAAGTTTCCTAAAGATAATTAAACAACATACCTCAGAACATAATGAAATGCAGAAAATAAGACCTATCTAACAGCTTTTTCTTATTGGTTAAGATAAAAGTTTCATGTTGCTTCACCTTCATGTTCTTTGTGTTGTGTTAGCATTCATGCTGTTAACATCTTCTTGAAACTACTGAATAATCTCAAATATAATTTGTTGGGGCACCCAGCTCAAAAGCAGCTCTGCAGAAAAGGACCTGGGGCATGCTGGTAGACACTAAGTTGAGCATAAACCAACAATGTGCTGGTCCTTGCTGTTAAGAAGGCTAATGGTATTCTTGACTGCATTAGTCAAAATAACACCACCATGTCAAGGGTGATCCTTCCCCTCTGCTCAGCATTGGTGAGGCTGCACTTGGAGTGCTGCACCCAGTTCTGGATTCCCCCATTGCATGACATGGACATGCTCGAGAGAGTACAACAGAAGGCCACCAAGATGATGAAGGGATTGGAACATCTCTTCTATGAGAAGAGGCTGAACGAACTGTTCTTGTTCAACCAGGAGAAGTGGATGTCCAGGAGGATCCCATCAGTGTCTATCAATACCTGAAGAGAGAGTGCATAGGGGATAGAGCCAGGCTCTAGTCAGTGATGCCCAGTGCCAGAACAAGAGCCAATGGGCACAATCTGGGACACAGGAAGTTCTCTCCAGACATCAGGAAACACTATGTTACTGTGCAGGTGACAGAGCACCAGCACAGGCTGACCAGAGGCTGTGGGTTCTCCTCCTTGGAGCAATCCAAAAGCTCTTGGACATGTTGCTGGACACCCTGCTACAGGTGTCCCTGCTGGAGCAGGGTTGGAACCATATGGACCCAGATGTCTCCGCCAATCTTAGCTAGTCTGCAACACTGTAATTCTTTGTATATTGAATAGTTATATAATGAAAGGCACATCTTACGAATATAATGGGGGGAAGTAGTTGGAGAGAAAACAGTTTTAGCAAAAAAGTGCAGAGATAAATGAGCCTACAGAATTCAGCGTATGAAATTCCTTAACACCTATTAGTAAATACCAATGATGGAGAGATCTTTATGCAAACCACAATTTGAAAATGATCATAAAATTGTCACATATATGCAGTGGCCTTTTACAAGAACATACTAGTGAAAAAGGCCAGAATTACTTGAGGAATAGGAGACTATACATACATAGTACAATAATCCATTCTGAAATGGAAAAACAAATATATGTATCCAGAGTCTTGCATCTCTTAAAACTCACTAACATGAGCATTTCTAAAATGTCTGGAATATAAATCTATCACATGAAAACAAGTGTAGTATGGCTCTCAAGCCATACATGAACTGAAGAGGTAAATGCTTTTTTGATATGTTTTAATAAGTTATCAGAAGATTTAGAAACCTTTCTATTGAAGTATTTGCTTCTTACTGTGACTTATGTTGGCTGCGATGTTTTTGTGAGGTTTTGACATTTGTTTATAACTTTATGTCTGATCTTAAAGGCCTGGGGCTTTTGTCTCCAAATATTTATTTTAAAGCATTTATGAACTAATCCGTAATGCACTCTGTTCTGGGAAGATGTAATTAATAAAAAAGCTTGACTGTAATGTGAAAGCTTCATCCTTCAGAGACACACTTCAACTACCTTCCATTGTACACAGGTAGCTGAGATGCATTCCCTTTTCCTTCTGCATTTGAAATGTGTTCTGAGATTTGGGAATGTTGTCCATGTTTCCATATGCCTTTCCTGATGACTTACCAGTATTTCTAGGTTCTGCTAGGTTTCGCTCCGCTACACTGGGAACAGAGTTTTCCGGTGACCATTTGCTGGACTGACCTGATCAGTGCAAATGGGGGCCACTAACACCTTAATAGGAACCTACACAAACCATCTACAAAGTGATTCAACATTGCGCAGTGTCAAGTTGGCACATCCCTCCATGTTTGCAGGTACATGCCCCGATCCATGGCCCCTTCCATCCCTTCAGCTCTCAATGCACAGGTTACCTGGCTGATGCAGCAGGGTCTCTGCCCTCTCTGAAAACTTCTGCTGCCTTTGCCTTCCACCCTTGCTGTCCTGTTGTGCAACGTGGTGACCATGTGACACCACAGGCAGCTGCAGATGTCACTCTTCTGATGCCAATATAAAATACACACTGTGTAATATGGAGTGACTCCATCAGAGTCAGTGTGTTTGTTTTGCCAGGTGATGCACATTTGTGGTGTTAATCAAACACTAGGAGGCAGTAACCTTAATCTGCTGGGAAATCATGCAAGAACAAGCACTTTTTTCTCATCTCAAACTTTGTATTCTAATAATGCTTTTTTTCATTTACCATAGAAACTTCAGAACCAACCAGGAGGCAATTTTAAGATACATGACTTGTCAGAGAAATACTCCCCGGTGAGTTTATAGCCAGGGCTGCACTGGGCTATTCTAAGCAATATAACCTTACCATTGACTGGCACCTGAAATCTGATGCATTTTATTTATTTATTTATTTATTTTAATTGAGATCTTCTACACTTACAGATAAATTACAAAAAAGGATATTATTTCTTTCTTTTTTCACATTACCAAGATTTAAATGACACAAACAGTTATAAGAGCACTACCAAATTTGGTGTATGTTCTGGTAAATAAAACGTAAATAATGCCTATTGTTTCTGAGGTGCTTTACAGTTCAAGGCAAAAAAAACTTGTATGTGTTTCAGGTTGAAATAGCATTGGTGCTCTCTGCTCAGAGATCTGAACTGTCTCCTCAGTTTTAAATAAAGCAAAAAAAAAAAAAAAAAAAAAAAGTAAAGCTGTGCAGACACTGTGCTGTTTGCTTGCTTTGTGCAGCTGGTGCCAGGTGCTTGCCTGCAAGGCTGGACACTGGCACTGTTTGTGCAAATCCAGCCCAGCCTTTGGCACGGCTTCCAGCCGCAGCCCCTGCACGTAGGGCACGTCAGAAGCAGGGCCACTGGTTCCTACTGGCCTCCCGGCGGACACGATCTGATCAAAACCTGCACAGTTTTGATCACTCATCTATTCTGAAGGTCNGTTTTATTACTGCCCAGCATCATCTCTATGGAGAAACAGTGGCATCTAGCTGTCAGACAGGCTAACCACTCAAAGTGCTGCTGGCCCAGACATGAGACTGAGCCTCCGGGGATCACCCAAAATTATGCACTGGCATAATTCAACAATTCCCAGTTAGTCACAAAATGAGTTATTAAGGTATGAGTTGTTTTACCTGCCAAACACCAGTTTTCAGATATAAATTATTTGGATTCTCCAATCAGATTCAGAACTTTGAACACAGACACGGTCTTAGTTTGGGAAAGCACAGTAACAGGGGAGGCACCCTGGAAGCTTAGGCCTTCTCTATCAGAGGGTACTGGAAAACAAAATCAGGCATTGGTATTCTTTGTGCAAATATAAGAGAGGTGCCAATAGCACTGTTCATCTAATTATTATTAGAATCAGAGCATCACAGAATATCCTTCACATCAAGGGACCCATATAGATCATTGAGTCCAACTACTGGCTCCACACAGGATCCCCAGAAAATAAGACCATGTGTCTGAGAGTGTTGTCAATACACTTCTTGAACTCTGACAGCTTTGTGCCACGACCACTGCCCTGGGGAGCCTGTTCCATGCCCACCACTCTCTGGTGAGTACCTCTGTTTTCATAGGGCTTCACTACATTGTCTACTATTGCATACCATTCCTAGGGTTTATGGGAAAAAGGTTAATATTCTGTAGCCCTTTTCTAGTTTTTCTTCAAAAAGCTATTTTCCCCTAATTCATTTTGTTGTCTCACTTTTTTTGTTCAGTGATGTCTCAGAATTTGCTCATGGAAGCTGAATTCCTGTTTGACTAACTGCATTTCCTGACAGACCTGAGCTCACCAGGCTGTCAAACTGAGATAAGCTGGGATAAGAAATGTTTCAAAACATTTAGGAACATTATCTAAGTTGTCTCATGAAATAACATCATATTGATGCATGGCATTCTGATATATAAATTCTCATGAAATTATAACAGTGCACCCTTACCTGAAGACAGTCTTGAAAATACACTTTTAAAACTACACCAGATTGGAAAATCAACAGATTTGATCTCATTCTAGTTTGAATTCTGAGTGATAAAATGATAAATCACACTGAAAATGTTTGGATTTCTATAAAACACAGTTTTATGTAGAATATAAAAAGCTTTTTATAGTGTTTCTAGGACTTTTTAGTCTCATGCTTAGCAATGGCACTTAGTAATCACAAAGCAGAATTCACTGAAGGAGTTTTTTACTATCCCTCATAAACAGAGAAAATTAAATATGATAATGTTGTTACATGAATTGATTGTCCTCCATCACTTAGAAAAGTGCCCTCAGTTCTGGTTATCTAATTTCATTACACATATCAGAATTTTTTAGGTGCTACACTGACAACAGATGTATTTATAGAAGTTAGGATATACAAAGAAAATGTCTTTATAAAACAGTAATTTATCTCACACGTCCATGTTAAAACTAAAGGTAAAATACCATCGTATCAGGCAACAGCATTCTAAAAATTTCTTGGCACAGCTGGAAATCATAAAAGGCAGAAAGTGCAAACGTATTTTTTTAGAGAGGAGCTGAAATACGCCTGAGAGTCTGTAGGATAACGACCACTTCAGAAAAGCAAATCTGGGACTCATTTCTCATCATTAAACATTAAAGAGAAATCAGTGAAATCAAAATGCAAGAAATAGATGATGGGTTTGCTTTACCTGAACTAATATTACTCTGAGGGTTACAGTCTAATACCCATTTTCTTTGAATTGTCAACCAATAATTAACTAATAGGATTCAGGACAAAATTTTCCCCTAAAATTCTTATTTACTGTGTGCAAATAAGATTTAACTGAATGGTCCTGATGGCCTTTCAGAAATATAGGTAAAAACTGAAGTCTAAATTAGGTGGAATATTATTACTAGTAGTTGGGTTGCAGCATATGTCACAACAACTTTGTCTAAAAATGAACTGTGTCAAAGCTCAAAGCAAAACTCATCTGGGCCGTAGAGTTTCTGCTGTCTTACACACAGCTCAAATCATCAGCATAGGTACCATTACAGAAACTGATAAAATTGTTTATCAGTGAATTCTTTATCAAAAAATACTTCTACCAATGACTTTATAATATCCCATGCATTGTTCAAAATAAAAATCTATAACTGTTTGTACTTTTTTTTCCCATTTTCCTCTCAAGCTTAAAGAATTCCAAACTACATCTATAGCACACAGTCTGTTGGTGACACCAAGCTGAGTGGTGCAGTTGACATGCTCGATGGAAGGGATGCAGTTCAGAGGGACTCATGAAGTTCAGCAAGGCCAAGTGCAAGGCTGTGCATCCAGGTCAGGGCAACCCCAAGCACAAATAAAGACTGGGCAGAAATTAGTTTAAGAGCAGCTCTGAGAATATGGGAGCATCAGGTGATAAAATACTCCAGAAGAGCCAGCCATGTGCACTTGCAGCACAGAAGGCCAACCATATACTTCATCGCATCAAGAGAAGCATGAACAGCAGCTCAAGGGAGGTGATTCTGCCACTCTACTCTGTTCTCATGAGACCCCACCTGGAATACTGCATCCAGTTCTGGAGCCCTCAACACAAAAAGGACACGGAATTGTTGGAGCAGGTCCAGAGAGAGGGCCACAAAGATGATTAGAGGCCTGGAGCACCTCCAATACAAGGATAGGTTGAGAGAGATGGGGCTCTTCAGCGTGGATAAAAAAAGGTTCCAAGGAGACCTTACAGTGGCCTTCAGGTACCTGAATGGGGCCAAATGGAAAACTGGGATGGGGCCTTTTATAAGGGCAGGTAGTGACAGAACGAGGGGAAATGGCTTTAAACTGGACGAGAGTAGATTTAGACTGGATATTAGGAAGAAATTTTTTACTGTGAGGGTGATGAGACACTGGAACAGGTCGCCCAGCAAGGCTGTGGATGTCCCCTCTCTGGAAGCATTCAAGGCCAGGCTGGATGGGGCTGTGAGCAACCTGATGTAGAGGGAGGTATCCCTGCCTGTAGCAGGGGAGTTTGAACTAGACAATCTTAAAGATCCCTTTCAACCTAAACCATTCTATGATTCTGTGTATAGAAGCAGACTGCCTGTGTTACAGATACTACACGGATTTAAGCAAATAGTCTTTCAGAGTAGTATTACATCTATAGAATTTTTTTTTTTTTTTTTTAACTTATTCAACTTGCAAATAACTGAGTAATGCCAGGGGTGTTGTTTCCGTTCCCTGCTTGAAGAAATTATAATACCTATTAACATGAATATAAGCACATTGTCGACAGGGAATTCTCCCTGTGTTACTTAGTACTCATTGTTTGAATATTATAATTAACTGGAATTCCTTGTTCTTTGTACTGTGATACATCTACAAGTATTACTATGGGTAAGTCTTAGTTCAATTTCATTATGTAGCACTAAAGTATTTGGAGATCATATATGAAAACAAGAAACAAAGCCAAATAAATTCATCTTGTAACTACCAAAGCAACAAGCATTTAATAGATGCAAAATAGAAGCCTGCAATACAGTTAAGTAGCTCTGATGCACCGTTATAGGAACATTTTATAAGTTTGTGCAAACACCAGCATGGCAAAACAAATTAGCATTCATTCTTTTCTTCATTTTCTAAAACTCAAGGTACAAGATTTCACAAAAAACGGAGAGGCTAAACAGAGGGCAAGAATGAGCAAATTAATAAAT
>PPHD01011911.1:2724-18442 GCA_002909625.1 Bambusicola thoracicus
CACCGAACATGGGGGTGTTCAAGAAATGTTTGGATATTGTGTTGAGTGATATGATTTAGCTGGGGAGTATTGGTGATGGTTGGACTGGATGATCTTTTAGGTCTTTTCCAACCTTGATAATTCTGTGATTCTGTGATTGATGAGGATAACATTCTGTCTTAATGGTTGTGTTGGAAAAACTCAATGCATAGTTGAGAATTTTAAGTTTTCTTAGGAAAAATAGAATTTGGACAGAAATCTCTCCTTTACTATTTTCAACTTTGAATTTAGTCATGTCTATTTCAGGATGTTCACCATCAGTTAAAAAGACCTTTCTATAGAAAAGATAAGAGATATTATTACAGCACCAAATGTTTGTTCTCTTGTCTCCCACTCTTGTATCAGTCAGGCTACAGTTACCTACTTAAAGCAAAGAGGTCAGTCCACAAACCATTTTTTCACAGAGAAATAAAAACAGAATGCAGGCATAAGAAGAGCTCTAGATTTTTTCCTTATGTGGATACTTACTTGGAAACAGATCAGAGAGATACTGATAGGGGAAAAAGTAAAAATGCACAATAATTTAAAAAGTGAGATGTGACAGTTTAAAATCAGTAAATGAAAAGGTATGTAATTCAGAAACACAATGCAACACAAGCCCTAATAATATGATGTAACGTTACTCAAGTTTGCAAGACAGCGAGAGAGTTGAGGCTTTACAGACCCTCCCATCAATACACTACCATCAAACAATATCATCAACAGCATACCACTACTTCTCTTCCTACATACATTTATTGATGTTTGAAGAAGTCCAGGACAGCTCTGTCATGCCTGGAGCAAGGGCATCCTCAACTTGTTCTATGAATGGCTTCATTAGTGGTTTCAGCACAGCAGGTATACCATTCAGATGTTCTTTGTAATTGATCAATAGATTCTGGAGACTGTAAGACATGGATGTGTTTAGAATGTGCTTATTTCAGATATACGAAACACACAGAAATTTGGTCACATTTTCTGCTAATAAGAGTAGCAAGTCCTGATCCCATGTTAAAAATTAAAGTCCCTCCTAGTTCTAACTAGGTCTCTTTCTCCTCTCAAGCACTGGAATCAGACTGGAGAAATAATTATTTCCAGGAAGCTATCTATGGCAACTTTCTTCCAAGGAAAATGAACTACAGTCAAAAATAAGGAAATTGAAAACACTGTATTTTTCTTCCCTTCTTCCTATCTCACAGAAAAAAAAATGGGGGAAGAAAAAGAAAAAAAAAGAAAAGCAAAGCCTTATGAAAAGACACTGCTTCACTACTTATAAGAAAATCTAGGTTCATAGTATTTGGGGCACAAAATCCCAAAGGGGCCACATTCTGAATCAATATTTCTATGAAAATGGAGCTCCATAACAGAGCTCCATAAACAAGAATTAGAAGTCAATGGAGCTCAGAAGTCAAAGATAAACAACAGATTATTTACAAGAGCTGCGGCAGAAAAAAGATAACTGTGCTCTATGCCAGATTAAAACCATAACACCAAATATTGTTACAAACAGTATACTGAGAGAGAGTCTATTCATAGAACGCTGAGTATTTTTCCCATGTTACTTAAGGCAAAATTAGTATCTGAATATTCCTTCTTTGCCCAGGGAGTTGGTCTGAAATCTCTTTTGCAGCAGAAAATAAATTTGGATTTTCCATTATTGCAAACACTTTCTGTACATTTTCGTTTCCCTTGGATGGCAAATATTAGAACTGTTGCTTTTCAGAAGACTGAAGCACACAGAGTTTGATTTGCACGTCAGAAATTTTAGGTTTGTTCTGAAACACTCCATGCATAATTCATGAAAAATTTGGTATTTCAAGAGACTGAAAACTTTAACAATAGAAAGGGGAGCAGAGAGATTTTCAAGTCAGTTACGAAACTCTTTGAACACTGTCCTTTTTTGCCCATTTCTATATAAACACTACTTAAAGTACACTCCTTACAGAAAGGACTCTTTTTAGACCTATCATCCTTACTTATAGACTTAAAGAACTAATAATCAGAATCCCAAAGAACTGAAAAGAACTCCTACAGCACAGAATTTGGCTGTTACTATGACAGAAAGAAACTTTTTAAAAACAACATAGGTTATCAGATATTCAACATGAGAGGAAAAAAAAAACTTGAATATTTGCATATAATAACGTAGGTGATAAATTACTGATACCAACATTTGGGTTGTGTCTCAATCAAGTGATAAATTCCAACTTAATATAAAAAAAAAATTTCTGTTGCAAAAGTAAGCAAATCCATATGTTATAGTGTGGAGATGCCTTAGCAGTACCTAGAAATTCCACTTACAGAGTAGCTGTTGCAGTAAAAAAATAAGAGCACGTAGGCATTTTCTAGTTACGAGAATTTTGTGGAGATAGAAGTAATTGCATATTAACAGTATTACTACAGAGTTGCAGGAGAAAAGAATTAAATTTCAGTTAAATTCCATCACAGCGAAGAGTTACAACAAATCAAAAGTACATACAACAGACTCAAAGCTAAAGATTCCTATCCGCAGTTGAGAATCACATCCAAAAAGTGTTCACTCACTTCATTTGATGTCTTTTAATCTGTTCTTCATTTGCACACAAGTCAAGGACAACATCTGGAACTTTAAAATGCATTTTTTTCAGGTACTTTGTTTCATAAAGTACTTCCAGGACCACTGGATCCAAGTTTACAAGCAATTCCTTTGTATAGTGGTAGTGGGGGGGAAAGGGGCAGGGAGAGAAAATAATAAAGCAGTATTTTAGTAGTTTAGTGATTACATGCAGTTTGTTACATCTGGAAGATATGACAAGATATAGAGGACTAGCCAAGATCTTTTAAATTGATGCCCATGTTGCAATTTCTACAAAGATCTTCAGGCTCCTGTACAAGTATTTTTCCAGATTTTCCAAAATATTAATCATCCAATAGCTTCCACTCATTTCATTTTCCCGTGATTTCCTCACCGGCCCCTAAACACTTGGCTGCTGTGACTTCCCAAGTCTGATTCTAGTTCTGCACCTGCCTCTTTGAAAGCTGATTTGCCTTCTCATCTCAGTTTCTCCATTAGCAGACTGAGGAGAAACATTGTGTCACTGTTTAGTCTCTGTACGTTTCTTAGGGCATAAAATGCTAATAAAGTGATGAATTAAATTGAAAATCAGGTTCTAGCTTTCCACTATGGATTCAGTAATTCAAAAAGTGTCCATTTTAACTGTAATTTCTCTGCAGTACAGCAGAGTAAGTTAACTTTAAAGAATGGTAACATTTTCTGTCTCAGCAAGCAATATTGAAAGCAAATTAGTGACTGCAATATAGGCAACACAGTGATACTGAACACTATCGAAAAGCCTACAGTCTAATTAAAAACTCTTTGTTTAACTAATATTTTGGTAAACAAAGAAAAAAAATACATGAAACAGTACATAAAAAGGTGTAGATAAATCTATATCGGACATGCATTTGCATGTTCAATAAGAGGCACTGCCTCTTACATGTCCTGAATGAGCCAAGGCGCTTACGAAGAAGAGAGATAATTATGTCTGTACCGTAACATAAAAAGGAAAAAAAAAACATTTTCATCAATTAAAGTAGTTCATTTTCTATCCTTATTAAGATTACTTTAATGCTGTGCTTGTCTTTGCATGGTATGAGTGACTTATCAGAGGTACTACTAAACAGCGCAGCAGTAATACAAAATAAATCCTACTTACCTTGGTTTCTGGGTGCCTGACAAGTAAGAAAGCATATAGAGCATTTCTAGCCTGGTCAGCAAACCTGCACCAGGCTCTATAATAAATAAGTTCAAATTCCAAAAGAACTGCAGCCATTTTATTGTAGCTCTTAGCAACCCTTTTCATTTCCAATGTCTGAAAAAATAAAGAAATTAGAAAAACAAACACCATTTTATCAATTTGATGAGCCTAACATAATAGAAAAGTCCTCCAGTAAGGTTTTCCTCACTACCATTAGGAAAACAAAACAAAGTTTCATGTTACGCTGTTTAAGAGAGGGTAAAAGAGAACAAAACTCATCTACAGTACTGCGTTCAGATGTGGAGGTCTCAGCAAAGGAGAAATATGGACCTGCTGGAGTACACCCAGAGGAGGGCCACAGAAATTATCCCAGCGATAGAATACCTCCCTAGAAGGAAGGGCTGAGAGAGCCAGGGCTGTTCAGCCGGGAGAAGAGAAGGCTCTGGGGAGACCTGAGAGCGGCCTTTCAATATCTAAAGGGGGCTGTAAGAAGGAAGGGGACAGACTCTTTAGCAGGGTCTGTTATGATAGGACAAGCGGAAATCGTTTCAAACTAAATGAGGGGAGATTTAGACTGGGTATAAGGAAGAGGTTTTTTACAGTAAGGGTGGTGAGATACTGGAACAGGTCCCCCAGTGAGGTGGTGGAAGTCCCATCCCTGCAGACACTCCAAGTCATGCTGGACCAGGCTCTAAGCAGTCTGATTGAGCTGTATGTGTCCTGCATCTACAGCAGGACTAGATGACTTTTAAAGGTCTCAGATTTCAAGCAGCATTTAGACAGTGCTCTCAGACATACGGTTTGAATTTGACGTGGTCCTGTGGGGAGATAGGAGTTGGGCTTAATAATCCTTGTGGATCTCATTCGACTCAGGAAATTCTATGGTTATGTGAAGCTTTTGAAGCTTAATATCTCAGTCCTCTACATTATAAAGCATTGCAGTGAGAAGGCTTTAAGCATAAGTCCGTGGCCAACAATGCTGTGATTACGAATAACACGAGTCCCAGAAGGGACAAAAGAATTTGCTGAAGTTGTTAACTTAACAACTCAAGGGAAGTAACTGTCCTGAGCCACAGAATAATAATGTTGCAAAAAGAAATTGAGATCCTGGAGCTGTTAGATAAGCTTGAATAGAATTGTTAGAAAAGTGAACTTCGGAAAATAAAAATAATTTCTGTCTGTAAATAATTTGGATTTGAATTTAGCATAAACCATCTTCTGTTCATTTCCAACCTTCAGAAGTGCAGTTTTCTTTTTAAAGAATCTCATTGGATGGTCAATTTTTCTGTACAACTGCTGTGCCCACATAATCTTCCCTGTTACCTAAAATACAAAAGATATGGAGTTATATTTTCATTAACTTAAAAAGCCAAGACAAAAAGACCTTTCTCTCTCTCATTTATTTCATTCTTACTGGTGGCATATTGCGTGGTATAGGTGGATTTTCTTTTTGCTCCTGGTAGAGTTTTTGCACAAAGTCTAAGTCTTGACCGTACTGCTGAAGGACAATGGTATACTTCTCACTAAGATCCATTTGATTTTCTCCTATTTGTTCAAGCTTCATCAGAAGTCTCAGCATCTGTTCAGTCTAAAAAGGAGGATGGAACACGTACTGCAGAAAATGTTCATAGTTCAGATAGTCATTGTTCATAAAGCCTCGTTATTTATATTTAGAATATAAGTTATATAAACTTGTAAGTAACTTTCTAAGAAGCACAGAAAATGTCTCCAGGCATGATAGCGAACTTCAATATTTCGTGCCATCTAAAATATACTTACCATAGCCTTAACAGAGAAACTTCCACCACCACAGAATGTTGGAACATTTATTTTGTTCTGACCCTCTAATCCTTACTCCTTTTTTCTGTAAACAGTTGTAGTAGAACACCTGTAGTTTTCCTTCTGCTTCATTTACATCTCATTTCATTGTCATGGTCTGAATCAATGAACAGTACTGACACTAAGGTAACAGATGGCAGAAACGAATTCATTACTCCTGCCAGCCTAACAGGAATAGCTTTGAAGTGCAGCAGGAAGCATCTCAAATATGCTCTTGTACAATAAAGTTTAAAATCCGAGTATAGCATCTTTAACTTTCACAATAATTAACTTAATTGCATTTGTTTAAAATTAACATTTTCCATTTTCCCTTTAGATCATTCTATACTTTGAATAAGCGAATTTAAATTCAGTTTTTGTGATAATTACAGCTATCTTCCCATTATTTTTCTTTGTTTGTTTGTTTCTATCAGGAATCACATAATTTGTTTCCATGTAAAAGACAAACGCTAACTAGCTGATGAACCTTCACTATTCTCCAGTAAGTGAATACCTAAGAGTTTAACAAATGGAATTTTGCGTCAAACTCGCCTGTTCTGACTAGTGTTATATGTTTGCATACATAAATATGGGTAACCTTTGTAAGACCTTCCAGCCCGATGAGGCTGGATGAACTGATGAGTCAATGAGCTGAGGCCTTCCCTCTGCACTTTCAACTTCTCTTTCATTTATATACTGACATCCAACAAAAAAAGTATCAGTAGCTTGGCTTTACCTCTGATTTTTCCAGCAGTAGGAGACTGGGCTGCAGTAGAAGAGCTGTTGAACTCTACCGTCAGACTGCATGCACTGTTTAATTATCTATAACAATCCTACCACAAAGTGTGGAACTTCTGTCAAACATGAGTTGTTTCCTTTCATTGGGCTCAAGAAAATGATGTTGTGTGCCCCTACAACAGCTTTAGTTTGGTTTTGCTTTTTTATTTTTATTTTTTAAAGGAAAAAAGCAGATACCTAATCTTTGAGAGGAAAAATAGGGAAATCACCACTGAAATGAACATTACTTCTGTACTTCTGCAAATGATTATACAGAACACAGGACAGGCAACACTGCAAGAGAGCAGAGTAAGAAAGAAACAGTAAGTCAGTCCAAAGGCACGGGAAGAAGATAGAGCCACAAAAATATGACAGTCCAAAACACAGTGAGAGAAAGAAGGACTATCACAGTAGGTCAATATCAACAGCAGGGTGGAAGAGGGATGGAGAATACTAGGCTGAAGAAAGAAAATAAACCAGGAAAAAAAAAATAGGGCTATATAAACTTAGTAAGGAAAGATGGTACATGCAACTAGCAGTAATCATCAATGAGTGTTAACTCTCCGCACTTTTGCAAATATTCTGACAGTAGCTTCTTATAGGCTTGATGTCCTTCTACCTTATCTCAGGCAGCCCCAACATAGCACAAAACAATACCAGTAATGATGGAATACAACAGGAATTGTGGATACTCAGCCTTTCTGAACACCAGAACAGGAGCTTGCATTTGTAAAATTACTTACAGTTAGAGTCTTCTCAAAACAGGAATCCACAAATTCTTGTATGGACTCATACAATGTTGCAATTTGGTTTTTAAATTCAAGGTAATCTTTATCAAACTAGAAAATTCAAAAAAAAAAAAATAGTAATCTGTACTGTTGCTTTCACTTTATGCAATTTTTTTTTTCCATAATGTTTCTGGGGAATTTGCTTTATCTGCCTAGTATGTATGTTCAACAGAACAGAGACAAGACCAATAATGAAGGCATGAACAGTCTAAGTAAAGCAAACAAAAAATAAGAATTATTAGGCTCTATAATTACAACCCCATCTTTATGAACACAATGGACTGCAGAGGAGCAAGGACAGGCAGAGGAGAGCTAATAACCTCATCAGAGGGAACACAGTACACTTAATCAGCTACTCCCAGCACTACCACAGGAGAGCACTCAGCTCACCGTACAGGTATAAAACTCATCAAGATTAGCAAACTGGGTGGCCTCTCTAGAGCACTTTACAGACTATGGAGGGTTATTATTATAAGAAAGCCAAAGGTCCTTTAACTTAAATAATTTAAGCACCCTTGCAAGCAATAGTTCAGGAAGGCAGGAGAGCAAATCAACATTTCTAGCACTTCCATTGAGAGGGTGTCGATCCAGTAAAGCAAATAAGCTACATTTCCAAAAAGTAGCTCAACTCTAGGATATACAGTATGTATTTAAATGTGAATTTGAGTCTGAAGCTCTTCAAAAATCACATCCAGGTGACTCAGTACTGGAGGTGACGTAATTCATTTCTCCCCCTGAAATGGTCATGAAATGTTATGATGGTATTGATACTACCTTTATAATTCCATTAGAGTAACACTGAGTAACTCTTGCACTTGCTAAACAGAATTGAATGAATTAACTTGTCTAAATTAGTCTTCAGTCTGCAGTTCAAAATATATGCATCTCAAAAACAAACAAGTTTAGGAAATGTAGTTTGTACCATTACTTATCACACAAAATCTAGGTGATCAAAAAAAACAACAAAAGTATATGAAATAAAAAGCGAAATACACCCAAATTATTTCAAACTGTATTAAACTAAGGAAAAAATATCATTACTGCAACAAAATGCTATATTCGTAGTTATAAAATTTGATCTTCCCTGTATAACTTCAACGAATAGCACAGGATTAAGGGATTGATTGTCAGACAAATGTTGAATGCATGTACCTCTTTTTTTCTGTGATCCAGAACATCATACTTTTTTGATTTGGTATTTGTAGCAATGGCCTGGAAGTGAGTATGGATCTCTTCAATTCCTTCTATTTTTACGCGCTGGAGCTCTAGTAGGCTTTCCATAATATTGCTCATATCTGAAATCTTCTCCAAACGTTTACAGAATGTGTCAAATTTTCCAAAAATATAGTTTTCACTGATGATAAAAAGCAACAGGATTATTATGTATATCTATTTGTATCATTTTTTCCTATTTCCTACATTCTTCCAGAACTATTATCAAGTTCACCATTAAAGCATTGATGTTGCAATAATTACAAATCAAGTAAAAACAATTTTAAAATAATGAATACAGCACAGAAAATGCTTAATTCTAATACCTGTCAACTAAAACCTATTCCATGTTTCACAGGGGTTATTCTTGAAAGAAACACACGTGAAGAGAGTTCAGAATGTGAACGTAAAATACACTAAGACATGCTCTATGCTTGAAGTACCAATACAGGTAAAACTCCCCCTTGGCATTGTGATTGACAACCCAGACCAGTGCTGACTGAATGTAACTGAAGTCTTTTCATTTGAATTCATGGCTCAATGTTTTTAAATTTTTAGACCGCAGACAAACATATGCATTAATCCAACACACACATAAATTCCCTGAATTCCCTTGGACATCAACAAGCAACTGGCAAAAACAAGTCATTGCTTACTTCTTGAAAAACAAACAAACAAAAAAAACCAAACCTCTGCAAGTTTTGTTCTGATTATAATAAATATTACATTTTAATTGAGCATTTAACTTCTCAGGAAGCCAGGAGATACTATGACACCTCATTTATGAATCTTATAAGAAAATCTGATTCAATATTAAAGTAAATTGCTTACCTGAAATCAAACTGCCTGTCACTTGGATTTTCCTTTAGCTTTTCCCTAATTCTCTGAAAGGATGTTTGGTACTGTTCTTTGAGGAAAATGCATTGCTGTATCCTCTTCAGCAATTCTTCCCTAGGCAAAAAAAAAAAGCACAGAAGATAAAATCATCGTGAAGGAGCTGTACGGGAACATAAATTAAAACAGAATATTTCAGTCTGGTGGCAAAATAAGAATACAAAATTATAAATACTTAATTGATTGTAGGCAACTTTGGAAAACTGCCCTTTACTCATAATAAAATACAGAAGGAATCCAATTTTTTTCTGTCAGATTTACTTTTCTGTCTCCCAGCCAGGTACCTTAGTGTCATCTTTGACTTGGCTACACCAGTACAAATACCTTGACTACCTATGCATTGATGAAGTTTGTAACATCTGTTTCTTCTCACCTCAGTAACCACAATCTTGATTGAGTTTTCAAGGGATAATTTTAATCATTACTTTTCTAGTTGCTAACTTGAGATGTCATGTTCATTTTTACCCTTCTCTGCAGTTTAACATATGCTTAATATTTGTTCTAATACAGGGGCTCTTGCTATACTAATAGTTCCACCAACCACAACAGAAAAGAAAATACAAAATTAGTCTCAGAACATGTCTAAATAGCAAACTTATTGTACATCTATCTTTTTAAATTTAAGGTTCCTCTTTGGCAACATTAATACTCCTCATGTACTTGCCCATATAGCACTATCCATAGATACATAGTAAACACAAGTCTGAATGACATTTTGTCACCCACATACCTCACTCCAGAGTACAGCTGAATTGTAAATATGATCCTGGTATATATTATCCCCTTTCTCAAACTGACTTTACTGTTCACTGAAGGCAAAACATAAATCTCAGATGGAACTTTGCCAGTCTGTCCTTGGAGTTTATTTCTGAAGAATCTCAGCTCTAAGTTCTAACAGCTAAAGTATGTTTTGGTCCAAAAAAGCCACTGGGACAGTGTATTGAGTACTGTATACTGATATACATTATATACATTTCAGCAACGAGTTTTTCACAACACATAGTAAGTATGATTTGGCAGAATACTTAATTCTACATAAAACGAGTAGCCACAAGCTTAAAATTAACGTGGGAATGAGGGCCTGGTAGGAAAACCAGTGGCTATTAAATTTACCTTTTAATAATTTTGATGCCTCATCTGTGATTTTACTTCTAGTTTTAACAAAAGATGAAATTATTAAAATTGTCACCTGTCCAGATCCCAGATTTTAGAAACACCTTCACGTAGATATGTCTTGCATGTATTAATCATTTGGTTAGTGATTTTAAGAAGAAGAGATGTCATGCACTCTGATGTGTTGTAGTACGGTGATGTACAGTAGATGATACAGACTGCATTCATTAAACTGGGTATGTGTTCCACCATTGTAACCTACATCAGAAAAAAAAAAGGGGGAAAGTCAAATTTCCTAAAAACATAATGTAAAATGTAATCACTCTATGACTATGTGTATCAGTACATAAACATCTTTCTGATTGTAACACCTTGTTTTTGTAGACATCAGTATGAATTGGAACATCTAATTCTCACATGGAAACGTAAGGTACTCTGTCTGACAGAAAAGAGCAAGGAATTGGCTAAGCATAAACGAATAGACTTTCTTCCAGAGCTCAATTTTCCAGAAGAAGAACAGAGGCTGCACTCCTTTTGACCATTACCTCCAGTATGTTAAGGCGTCGTAGTCTGATTTCCAAAGAAATATGCTACCTGAGGAAAAAAGGAATATGATGGTACAAAAAAAGCTGGTCTACTGAAGGAAGTACAAGAAAGCTGGTCTTTGCTCATTTTGCCTACATCTGTAAAGAAAAAAAATCTAGAAGGGGAAGGAAAGACAACTGTAGTTTGTATTTTAGTGAGGATTCTGGACAACAGAGTTCTCTGTAACACAGAAAGATTCCACAGAAAATCAGCAAGTCAGATATAACCCATCACAAGAAACAATGACTGCCCTAAAACAGTATAACTTACAGGAGAAGCTTTAGCCAGTAGAGCAAAAAATTTATCCAATGTATACAGATATCTCACGTTGTCTTTAGCTTCATTGGCAGCAGTCGTTATACTACCATCCTGAAGGGGAAAAAAAAAAAAAAAGAAGAAAAGAATTAATACTGTTAAAATTTACAGAAAAGGTTCCTGTACTTTCACAGTTCATGCTGCAAGTCCAGAACTTGATGGAGGCACAATAGCATAGTTTTGATAATCCAATTTAATTTTTAGAATTGTTTAGAATGATTTTAACATGGTACTACTGTTTTTTAAACTACCGGTTCTACAGAACTATGAACTGACAAGTTCCCTAAAATATACCAGGGCGCTTCCATCTCAAGCATCTCTTTTTAATAAGCACTTTTTAGAGCAAATGAGATATGAATATTTTCCTAAACTATTTCCAAAACAGGAGAATACCTTTATAAGTGGTAGAAGATCTACATTCTGGTGTTTTCAGGTGTCAAATTGCTTGTACACTGTTTACAGTTTGTTTCCTGGCCTGTCTAAAATTTTGACTACTTATTTTAGATTATTTCAACAAAGAAATTAGATATTTCAACAAAGGGAGAATAAACCACAGAATAAAAAGAGCATAAACACTAGAACTATTCTTAGCATTGTGTACTCACTTCTGTGCGTATAACAAATGCAGTACTGCATTAGCTATAAAAAACTTTTATTAAAACATAGTAATTACCAACTCTTTCCACTGCTTTAATGTCTTCGATCTTGCAGCCTGAAGAATACTTATAGTTTTCTTTACTCTTGAACTCTTGATGTCATCTAAAAGGCTTTGAAGAAGGAAACACATTTAAATCTCTCTTGGAATCAGAGTTTACATTTATTTATAATAAAAAAATAAAAAATAAAGCTTCTTTCTTAACCTGTTAAATAATGACATCCTTGACTTCCAATGTTCCAGCTCTGCAGATGGACCGATGTCATCAGCTTCCCTTCTCATTTGCTCACTCTCCACTAACACTTGTCTGATCTGTTTGATCCAAATCATTAACACCTCTTCAAGTTTCTCAGTGATCTCTGTGTTACTGCCTTCAAAAATCAGGAAATACACGTCTCATGAACAATTTCATGAGTACCAAAAAATCTTAAACTCCATTTTTAACTATGAATGATGAAATGTTTTGGTAAATTTATACTAAGACTCCATGTAAACTGAGTGTATTCAAATCACTGACCAGTCACAGTAAAAGATTAAGATTATAACAAGATGCACACGTGTATGTGTTACATCTACTCATCTTAAGAGCCACCAGTTCTTTTCTGGAAGTTGGCCTACATAGGCTAATACAGGGCAGAGAGCGATAACAGAAGTATTGAGTGGCTTGGTATGACTTCACTCTGAAATTCCTTGCACTGGTAAGAAATGGTGGAAGGTTATTGTTCAAAGAGATATAGCCACTCATTTTCCTTACATATTTATATATACGAGTGTATGTGTGCGCCTTTTTTTGACTCTCAGTGTTTGGATTTAATATTGGATAAGATTTCCCCAGCATCAAAGAAAGCAAAGAATATACACAATAGTACACAGCTTCACTTGGCAATTACTTAGCCAGCAAACCAGGAGGAACAGAGGCCAGTGTCTACATGGTCTGGCAAGGAACTTCCTAATTAAGATACATGAACTAATAGACAGAATTGATGATTTTATAATTAGATGTTTTAAATCTGACAAGAGTCAACAAAAAAAAATATATATAGGTCATGGAAGATGAATTAATTCTTCAAAATAAGTGTCTACTAATGATATAACATTTATTTTCTTATGAATAGCATCACTGTTGTGTTTTGTTTGCTGTAGGAATTACTTACCTGCAATTATATAGTCAGATGGATTCTGTAAATTGCTGACATAAGTATCAATATCCACTTCTGCAAGCTGAATTCTATCTTCCAGATTCTGTCTTGATGATGACAAGATATCCACAAATCTATCAACAGAATATAGAAAATCTTGTATCTGGCTGTTCTTCAGACCTTCTTTCACAGCTCCCCATTGCTAGTTGTTTAACAATTAATGAAAGAAAAGAAAAAAAAAAAGTAAGATAAGGATCATACATTCCTAAGTTCTTTAAATTATTTATTTATTAGAAAGCTATTTCTTATTTATGGCAGTATATTAAGTTTATCAGTAAACCTCTCTAAATATGCTCATCAGTACTATGGCATAAACACTTCAAAGTGCGCACTGATCTAATTATTCTGTTACATAACATCTTAACTAGGATGTAATCATTTTCTTCAGAGTGTCTGGTATGATACTATGTTTTGGTTTTAGGAAAAAAACAATGCTGATGACACACTGATGTTTATAGTTTTTGCTAAGCAGTGTTGCATAGAGCCAAGGCCACTCACAGTGAAGGGCTCAAGGAGCTCGGAGGGAGCAGAATTGGGACAACTGACTTAAACTGGCCAAAGGGATAGTCCATACCATATGACACTATGTGAAAGGAGTTTTGAACAGGGTGGGAGTTCATTTTGCTCTCTTCCACTGCTCAGGGGGTTGGCTGGGCACTGGTAGAGGGTTGGTGAGCAATTTACATGTGCATAACATACATATGTATATGTATTTGTTGTAATTATTATTCTTTTCTTTTTCTCTATCTTAGTAAATAGTTTTATCTTAACACATGAGTTCTACTTTGTTTTCTTTTCAATTCCCTCCTCCATCCCACTGGAAAGGGAGGGAGTGAGCAAACGACTGTGGTGCTTAGCCACCTGATGGTTAAACCAGACAAGAAGACACAAATTAGCATGAGTTTCTCAAAAAATAAAAGACATCTCCATGTTCTCACACTCACTTTTCTTTATTGTTTTTTCCCCACTCTTATTTCACAACTTCCAAACAGAGAAAATAGATTCTAATCTCCCTTATTACTCCAGGTTTTGAGAAAATGGGAGCATAAATTAATAGGATTTGACACTACCATTCTCAAAAGAAACTGGGTTTTATTACATTTTTTACTTCTAAACGTGTACTTCTAGAAGAAACAGAACCAACTGTGATGCTTTGCAAGCTCCATAAAACAAGGACAACTAAATAATGCTGGGTAACCTGGCTGCGACAGTGTTTCCTGTCTACACTCTAGAATAAAACTATGGACAGATCTTTTGCTCTACGAGAAGGACTTGGCACTTGTTTCAATCCAAGATTAACATAGTTAGAATTGATCACAGTTTTGCCTTGGAATGAAATGGCTGTTATGCCGTTTTCTTCTTTGCCATGAGCATTGCAACCGCTGCTATTACTTGAAAATAAGCAATAACTATATGAATTTCAAACACTTAAATACAAATTGCATGACTCTCATGAAGGCCTGTATTAGACCTGCATATTTTTATGTTCAGCTTTTTGTTCATCAGATGCACAACGTACAGCAGTCACTTACCTTAGTTCCAAAAGTTCCTGAGAAAAACAAAAAACAATCTATTTGATTACCTGTTGGGATTTAAGTGCTGGTATCATGATCTGGGACAAGAACAATTCCAGACCCTGAAGGATATTTCCATTAGAACAATCAAGGATGCCAAAATTCACCTCCTTTGGAAAGAAACAAAAGGTAATAAAATATATGTAAACTTTTACATTCCAGTAAAATTCAATACAGATATAGCTCATAACTTCCTACATTCCATGAGGACAACTGCCCCCAATACAGAATTTGGTTTTGCTATTGACTAGAATTCAGCTGGAAATTCCAAGACTTGCCATACTCACCAGAAAAATCTGTCTCATTTTGTAGCAATACTTCAGTAACCAGTTAAGATTAACCACTTAATACCAATACATTAATCTTAAAACAATTTTATGTCTACATTTCTCCAGTAGAGGAACAACTACCATAAGCATCTAAAAATTGCATGCCTTCCCAGTGTTATTCATTTATGGACTAGTTGGCTATGCTGTTACTGCCATTTTGCCTATAAATGTATATACATTCCGAACCCGAGCCACGTACTGTTTACCACCCATACTGTCTAGCTGTTGTGGCTCTGTGTGTATTTCTTGTTAGCAGAAAGGGAGTCATTCACAATTTCTGAACTGCAAATACACTGAATTTTTTTTTTTGCTTCATCATAATGAAAGCTTCACTGATCCGGAGAGCGTATTCAATAGTGCCTTGGAAGCTTCTACTCCCAACTTTTCCTGTGTAAAGACAGCAATTCTTGAGGGTTTTTGGAATGGCAAGTGCAAATGAATTTCTGGAGAGGATTTGAAACAAAAGATTCAGCTATTTCTCTTGAGAAATAGGGGGGAAAAAAGTCCTTATATTTCTGTGATTCTCAGATTCCCTTTCCAAATATTTCTACACAGCTCTGCAGGACAAACCAAAATTTGCTAAACCAGTCTGAGCCCCAAGCTTCATCAGTGTGAAGACTGGCTGACTTAAAAGTATGGTTGTCTTATCTTCTGTCCCATCTGAAAATATTGCCTTACCTACAGAATCAAGTATCAAGTACAGC
>PPHD01011912.1:0-18441 GCA_002909625.1 Bambusicola thoracicus
TTATATACCTAAACAAATACCACCCCTACGTACCCGTATGTCCCGCCCATGTGTCCATCCCAGGTGCTGACAAGAACCAGCTGACCTCCTCCCAAGGTGTCCACCCCCTGGTGCTCGCAGGCACCACCCACAGCCCTACAGTGCACGCAGGCACCATCCACGACCGCCCTACGGTGCACGCAAACACCCCCGACCACCCTGCTCACAACCCACAGAAAAGAATCCTGGGTGGATCCTCAGAGCCTCCAGGACGTTGCCCATTTGTAACTGGGAAAAGACCAACAGCCACTGATAATATCTAGTGCCAGACAACAGGAAGAAGTGTTGGGGTGAAATGCACTGCAGTGAAACCTATTTTTAAATATAGAACAATTAGCCGGGCATTATGTGTGAGGTTTCTCTTCGCTCACATTTCATCCACTACCTGCATAGTAAATGTACACAATTACATGGGAGAGGGCAGAGATGAAAAACTGCCGTGGATTTTCAAACGAATAAACATATAATCAATTCCCTTCCACGTTTCTTAACATAGGAATCTTACTGAATGCAACATCAGCCTGCTTTGTGTGCAAACTAATCTACAGCACCAAGAACAAAGGGACCAATGTGCATCTGCTGTATCTCCCTCATGACAAAGGTCCTGCAACTTTCAAACCCTTCCGTATTTGAATAGAGTGATCTAGATGTGCAACTGTAAAAACCTCAAGTGACAGAGAGTCCAGCATAACTTTTAATTGCTTACTTCTGTGTGCTCCTTGGACAAATTTACAAATGTCTAACTTATACTTGCAGCCTGACATCTCATTAGACCTTCATCTGTCAGAATAAAAAACACTTTTCTGCTCACTTCTGTTTCCCACAGAGATACTTACAGACAGTGCCCTGCACACAGTTTTCCTTTCCCCTGACAAAGCTAAGAGCATCAAGGCTTTCCTAGTAAAGCTTTCTTGCTGGGAATCTCCCAACCAGACCATTAACTGCTAAGGCTCCAGCTTCCCTTCTATCAAGCCTCCTTTTTAATACCTACAGGAAAGGAGACAGACCCTTTAGTGTGGTCTGTTGTGATAGAACATGGGGAAATGGTTTCAAGCTTGAGGAGGGTAGATTTAGGTTGGATATAAGGAAAACATCTTTTACAGTGAGGGTGGTGAGGCCCTGGAACAAGTTGCCCAGAAATGTGGTGGCTGCCCCATCTCTGGAAACTTTCAGGGTAAGGCTTGATTAGGCCCTTGGCTACCCGATCTACCTGCACATGTCCCTGTTGATTGCAGGGGAGTTAGACTAGATGACATTTAAAGGCCCCCTCTAACTCTTAACAGTTCTATTATTCTATTCCAGAGGCTTTCTCCACCTCAAGCCTCTGGTTTTCCATCTCTTTTCTATGGCTGTGTGTAATGGAATTCCAAGGTCACAGCCTGAACCAATGGATGGGCTACATGAATGTGCAGGTGCCTGGAGCAGGGGGGTGGTTTGGAGCAACCCCTTCTGTCTCCGCAATACCTCCTGTACAATCTAAGTCTGTGCGGGTCCCCCTTTGCCCCCACCCTTCTCTCCAGTGGCAGGATGGTACAAATGGGGGAGGTCACATTCCTCAGCTCATCCCTTTCTCCAAACTGTTACCAGGAGAGGTGAGTTAATTTCTTTTTGATATCTTTTCCTATTGTGGCTATTTCTCAAATAAAGGCTCTGTTATTGCCTTTGTTTGTTCTACACTGTGGTGTTACCTTTGGCCACAACAGAAGGCATGCTCCTTCTTATGTCAGGTTACCTGGTTGATTCAGATTGGGTTATTTTAGTCATCTGTTCATTTCCTACTCCTCCAGCCACATTAGCTGTTCATTGACCAATGAGCAATGCATGTTCCTACTCAACCAATAAAACAAACAGCATAAGGCTGACCTGTGCTGTCCATAGAAAAGTGATAAAACCACTAACAATCAAGTTGTGAAAGGCAGATTTTACTCTACTAATTGTGTACCCTGTTAATTTCGCATGATTCTTATTCTTTAATCATAGTGTCGTGTACTGGCATGCCAAATACTTCACTGACATCCACATACGCTACATCAATATTCCTGTCTTTATCAAGCAAATTTGTAGCTTCATAAATAACATTTCAATTAGTTGACAAAATCTATTACATCAGCCCATATTGCTCAGCATTAGTTCTCATTTATTTCTTTATTAAGCAGGTCTGGGTCTGCCACATCCTGCTCCACCTCGATCAATGTCAGATTGACAGGCCTATAAATAACTGGATGTTTTCCCTACCGTTCTGAATACCCACATACCTATTTTCTCTCAGACCTTTAGAAATCTTCCATGTTCTCAAATGCACCAAAAAACAAACTAATGTCCTTAACTGTGTTCTTTTAAATTCTTGTCTGTAAAGGTATTTGGAGCTGCTAAGCTAAAAAGGGTCCTGCTTCAGGTGCTCACTTTTCAATGGGTCTAAATAAGCACCATCATTATCCAGTTCGTGTGTAGCTAGAACAAATGAGATCAAGAAGCTTGAAGCATTAAAAAAAACATGAAACAGCATTGAAGAGTTCTGACATCTTCCCCAGATAGTGATGTTTTCAAAATACAGTTTGGAGTTCTTCCCATTATTGACTATTTTGGGCTTGCATTCAAGTATTCTCCTGACCAAAGAAGACTAGTTAACAGACTGCCCAGAGAGGTTGTGGATGCCCTGTCCCTGGAGGTGTTCAAGGCCAGGTTGGATGGGGCTGTGGGCAGCCCGGTCTAATATTAAATGTGGAGGTTGGCAGCCATTAATATGGCAGAGGAGTTGGAGGGTGATGATCCTTGTGGTCCCTTCCAACCCAAGCCATTCTATGATTCTATGACTGGAAACATTTTACAAGTTGTTTTTAACAAAAATAATCTAAGCATCTTCTGTAACTATTCAAAAGTCTGGGCTGAAGAGTTGTGCCTACATCTTAAGAACCGGTAGCGCTGTACCATAACATTTTACCTTGTATGAACACTATTACGAGTTGTGGACTCTTGGGCTTGCAATACTCACATTAAATTTATTCTATATGTGCATTTACACGAAGTGGCCAACAATCTAGCTTACCGAGTGTCTAGGAAGCAGTCATCTCACTGAGAGAGAAACTCACTGACTTCAAAGAGAGCTGGCAAAATTTCTGCTCTTATTTACCAATCTCTGAAAGGGAAGAAATCTTCTTAGACAACAGGGAATTTAAGCATCCAATGCAGAGTACATTCATTTTGCCAGCTGCAGCTGAAACCTGACACATAAGAGTTAACAAAAAGCAAATACACAACCCTTGAGAGAGACTTGGCAGCTCTCACCCCATTTGTACTTTGCTAGGTCTCATGAGAGCATCTAAAAAATCCTATGTCACACCCGTAGCAGTTCAAAGCAAGCACCTAGTGAATCAGCTTCTTCAGCCACTAGGGCACAGAGCTAGAAAACCAACGAGGAGCTGAAGAACTTCTGGTGACTCCAAGATCACCTCAGGCCCCGCTTGCTGAAGTCATTCCCATTGAGAAGAAAAAAGTCAACAGCATTTAAGGATGGGCTAAAAATTAAACATGTGCTCTGGCCCCATAAAAAAAATAAAGCATTCTTAGCAAGTGTATGAGAGTCTGTGGAAAGCTTGAGATGCATCCTCCTTCTTGTGGAAGAATTTCCTGCACAGGAAAGCAGAATGCTGTGCTACATTCGCCTCTCACTATCACGCTTAACCTCTGGTGACTCCATGCTTGTCACAGGAAAAATTAATCCAGGTTTACAGAGATGCAGCAGACAAATCTAGCCCACTACATTTCTCCCTCATTACATTTGCACTAATGGACCAACATAGGAGTGCTTGTGATAGAATGGCCTCTTTTTAATCTGTTTGCTAAAGTATCATAGGATTTGTTTGCTGGTTGGGCGACTTAGATGTGGATTTACAGCCCGCACGTGATTAGGTAGGATATTTTGGATTTTTAATACTCAGTCTAGGTGTGGATGGGCAATTTGTATTTTTAAAGCAACACTGGAGTGTTTTCAGCATTTCATTTTGTAGGTGAATACCCTCCATTCGCAGCCTCCTTCTGTAGCTCTGAACCATTTAATAGCAGTGCTAAAGGATATATACATACAAGGAATAGGGTCATCTAAGAAAGAGGCTATGAATGGAAGTCATTCCTGCATCACGCCTGAAAAAAATCTGGATTTTCACTGCATCTTCTATTCGTTTTCATGGTTTTGAAGTAACAACTGAGAATGGGCTGCAAATCATTCACTACAGTCAATTCTTTTCCACAATGTTTCTCGGTGTTGTGTGTCTCCATGGTGGCATTTGTGCTGTAACACATCAAATACTTTGTTATTAATGGGTCAAACTAAGAATGTGGGAAAAAAAAAAACAAAAACAAAACCATCACACGTCATGGAATTGTTGCACTGTAATTTCAGAAATAGAAGAGGCAGTAAGCAAAACGTGGGTAGAACTCAGGCAACTAAATCCAAGACACAGATCTTCCAAACTGGTACTTATACATAAGCCTGGACAGCTTCAAGCCCAGAGGAGCTCCAGGGATTTGCTGAGCATCTCAGGCAGGCAGGGTCGATTAGCTCAGTGCTCAGCTCAAGTGAGAGCTTGACAGGAATCCAAAAACTGGATATTCTTATTGTTTTCATACCTTCCTAGGACTTCTAACACATTTACTGCATCCTGCTCAGCACAAAATGCCAGCTGCAAGGACCTGAAACTTCACCACTTGGGAAAGTCCAAATGCTTCTCATGTAGCCAAGAAAAGCAGAGAAACTCCATCCTTTCCCAATTTTTTAAAGGCCCTGAAGAGACATTAACGGCCTTTTTCCCAAGCTAAACACTAACACAGGTCAGATGTGTGCCAGCCCTGAACTAAAAGTCATGTAATCGCGTTAGGACAACAAATAGCTTGAGCTAATAAACCCAGCCTTTCAAAGAGCTTATTGGTTTGGGCTCAGTGCCATGTCGAGGTTAACAAGGTAAAAACCTGTTTAACAAAGGAGATATATATCTGACCATCCACAGTCAGGTCAATCATTTAAGATTTAAACATTCCCTCCAGAGGTATTTACCCAGTCAGTGCATGCCGCTTATGGTTGCTTCTGTACCTCCTGATGATGCTTTAAATCATGTTTCCCAAACGAAATTAGAGTAGAAGCTTTCCTACTGCCTTACTGCAGATGCTAATAGCATGTGGGGTCAGCAAATATTCCAAACTCACATGAGAGACTCCTGCACTATCTGTTACATGCAGCCAGAAAAACAAAAGCAACCAACAACAACCCAATAGGCTGTATAGCTCAAAACACAAATTCCCTTTCTTTTGGAGGTTAAATCAGAACAGTCCAGCTATCTTCCCATACACTGTGTGTGTATATGTGATGTCAGTATTGCATTTAATACAGTGCCTCATTCAAACCAATATATACATCAGGTTTTATGGAGTATTTTGGCTCAAATATTATTGCTAGGATGGTGTTTACAGCAATACCCATTGTGTTCTGCATAGCCCTGCCTATCAATCAGCCTTGTAATAAAGCAGAAAGGGAAATCTGGGGAAAAGCAGCAGAGCTGCTGAATCCAAGCTAGTCATGCAAAACCAGCATGGAGTCAAGGGCAAATACAACTGGGTCAAAGCAGCTGTTTGGCTGTTGATTGTACAAGAACACATATGCCTTGCATTAGAGCTTGCCTTAAAAAAGAAAAAAACTCAGGCTTTTAAGTGTTGAGCTTTTCTTCTCTCTTTTGATTGTGTTTCATGATGACTGTTGTTCCACACAGATTCATAACATGCATGTGTTTACTCACATCTCTCCAAGCTGAGAGGAAAGGCAGATCAGAAATCCAACTCTACCATTAGATCTACATGTTGGCACCTATAAAGAGCTGCAGGACTTTATTTTCTGGCTAAGACTGAGGGGTAAGCTGAGGAGAACAAACAAAGCAGCCACTCTCATCCATAAAACCACAGACAGGGGAAAAAAAAGATGGCCCAAAAGGCTGTTGATTCTCAGGTGTGTCTAACAGCAGCAAATTAGGAACAACTGTAAGAACAGTGCAATCTGCCATTCCTTTTGGATTGCACATGGATCTGCTGCATGGTTCAAAAGACACGGCGCTGGTTTGGCTGTGAGCAGCAGTTGTTATCCCCACGCCAGCCCCTCTCAGCCTCTGCCTAACTCACACACGTTCAGGTTCTGCTTCAAAGATTTCTTCCTCTGCCTCACAGTGAGGAAGTGCCTTACAACACCAGTGTGCACCACCCTGGAGTCCTAATCTTACAATTAGTGCCTCTAGCTGCTCTGTAAATTAAATAGTGACAATGATATTGATGAATTATGAGGGTTTTTTTCCATCCTGCTTTAGTCTCGATCGTAAAGAATTAACATAAAAATCCAACTTGGGTAAGATGCACGTACCCATGGGCCCCATACAATTCCCATTAAAGTAAGTAAGACTTCAGTGGAAATTGAATCAGGCTCTGAAACCAACTCAATGGAAGCGCCTGCACTCTGCAGCGCTGGGATCTCAGCAGCAGCAAGCACCATCACCACCCACTGCACATCCATCAGACTGAGTGCATGGCCATCAACACAGCTAGAAACACATGATGTGGGGAGGGGGAAAGGAATCCAGTACAAGAAGAGAAGCTCCCAGCCCGCTGAGAACAGTAATAACATACTGCATCTCAAGTTGGTTGCTGTTTGAAGGAAGCTAGGAAACAAGCAAGAATTCAGTATGAAGCTGCTCAAGACTAAACCATGAATCACTGGGTTCTAAAAAAATCCTATGCTGTCTAGAGAACAGCATGGATGAAAATGAATGGAATCTCTTCAAATTACTCTCTGTATAAACTCCTTCACATTCATTCTTTCTGCCACTGATTAGCCTCCTTCTATGATACGTGTTTTTAAATTATTCCACACCACACTCCCAGCTCCTGCAATCAAAACAAAGAAGCAACTCTTGATTCTTCATTTTTAGTCTTCATTTACAGGAAAAAGCATCTTCTGCAGTGCACAACTCGAACACCTACTGTTCTTACATGTTTCCTGGATATCCCCAAAAGTGAGTGCATGCTGATAGCTCAGTAAGCTAATGACCTTAAAATCCTCCCACCGCTCAGCAAATAAGGGGACTTTTGTGTCGCTGTACTGAATATCCTACTGCTGCCTAACGCAGTATTAAATCACCTCTGAAAAGCCCCCAGCACGTTAAAGCGCAGGAAGCTGGAACCCCCCGATCTCAGCAAGTCTGGAAGTAAAGACAAAAACCCCAAATCCCAAATATTAAATTGGGACAACCTCACTGCAAACTCAGGTGGGAATGAGCAGAAGGGAAATGTGGCTGACAGAATACATCCCCTGGTTATGCCATCCCTGCTCTAGCCTGGTTCCTGAGAACATGAGGTTTTTGTGGCCACACAGTGTAGCTGTATATCTCTCCATTGCACAAACCCCTTTTCCAGTCATTTCTGAATCAATTGATCATAATTTCACATGACAAAGACTCATAGAGGATGAGGTAGTACTGAGAGCTGAACTGTTAGCAGCTATGGAGAAAACCAATTCAAAGCAAGAAGCTTGCTATGCTCCAAGAACTGGGAAACACTATGTCCTATACCAGCTGGCAAATTTGAGTTAATTCCCTGTTAGGTGTGTACCTCATCAGACTACATAATTCCAATTACAAGATACAAATCCACCGGAAAGCTGCACCATTCATCTCACAGCTTATGAATGATACACAAGAATGTGCAGAAAAGTCCCCAACAATTCAGACTGAAGGATCACTTCTTGGAGGCGCCTTCAGCTATAAGTCCATCTACCCTCAGCCCAGGGAGAGCAAGCCCTACCCAGATGCTCTCCTTGTGCACCAAGTACCTCTTGTCCCAAATCTTGCACCAAGGAAGAGATCTCCTTGATATCCCACATCCCCGATGTCACTTGGCTGGATTTTGTTGGAAAAGCCACTCACTGAGAGCCTCCTAATCCACTGCACCCAGGAGAACATGCAGCCCTCCCATGCCCACCACAATCACCAGGGCTGTTAACCAAAACTGCTTGGAGATGCATCAGAAAGGGAAATTTCCAGTAAAAAACAAAAAACCCAAAAAATAACAAAACCAAAAAACAGCAAATAAACAAGATTACCTAAGACTTCAGACTTCTCATAGAAGAACTTTCCACTCATGACTGTTAGAGTGGATTTTAAAAGACTTATTGTAGTGACATCCAAAATTTATTACAGCTTTTACAACAAGACTGTGTGTAGTAAAGAATGATGTAGTGACAATATTTACTTGGCTGGATTTAGCTTCTTAGGGCACATAAATATACTTTTGTACTTTGAGAACAGCAGCGGCTGCCTACTAAATCTTGTATAATACAAGGCAGCTTTGTAGACCTTTAAACACACACCAACTTGAGTGTCTACTTCACAGATTTGCTTTCTTAACTATCTGCCTAGTCAGTCCCCACGGCCCTCTTCTGCTTGTCTTCTGTCAACCTCAGCTCTTAAAATGAAATTGTTTGGAAATCCCGCTTTTCAAGTCTTATGCTTTGTAAGTATGGATTTCATTACTTTCAGATAGTGGCCAAGTTTGTTTCCCCCACTCCTCCCCACCCACCAGTTACAAAACAAACTGGAAGTCTTACTCATTCTCCTTGGTACATACATGAGAAAAGCCATACCAAATTCATCATTTGAAAATTGATTTATTAACCATGCGTGTGAAGGCCCCATCTTAAATATAAATTAAACTGTAGATTTCTGATAGTCTTTGAATCTCTATGAACTGGTCCAGTTTGAAAGACAATATAGAAGGACAAGAGAGTAAGACAGGAATAGTCAAAGTTTTTGAATACAAGAGGTAATGTTTTCAATTGTGATTTCTGGGAGTGGAATTTGGAACATCTTAAAGTGTTCTGCTTTCCAGGAAAAACTTCAAGTCCAGTATGTGACAATTAGATCTCCTGCAAATACCACTTCACGGGTGAGAATAATACTTCACTTGCACATTGCGCACTCTAGTGTACTGGTTACCAGAAGTACAGGACTGACTGCCCCAACTAGCCCTCATGCTTCACAGCCTCCAGGAAGCCTGACCCACTGGCTTCACAATGAAAGCAGCTCCCAAAAGGCACGCTGCCTACCCTGAGGTAGGGCTCTACTCAAAGCCACCACTTATACTCCCAAGAAGCACTTGGGTCACACATGCCAGGATCTGCGGCAAACCAGCAAATCCATCAATCACAGCATCTAAGAAATAAAAACAAGAAAACCTACAAATTCACCCTCCAGTTCAAATGCAAGTTTGCTGCTGTTATATGGTAGGCTCTAAATGCATCAAAGGATTCAGACTACTTCTATTTCTGTGTTTGCTTTTGCTGCTGTTGTTCTTACAAAAACACACCATTCTTCCCCCATGACATCGCTTCATAACTTTAAAAGAATGCTCTCCACTGCCACAAAATATTTGCTTTGAATCCTCCAGCAAGGAGATGCCAAGGGTTTGGCTCACATGTTAAAAACAGGAAGAAACAGTTCTCTAAGAAGAGAACAAACAAGTGCAACAGTAACAGTAGATGGAGATAGAGCTCCTAGCACAACCTATGAATAATTCCAAGTCCTATTAGAAGGAACACAGATTTCTGAATTTCCCTAGAAAACAGCATGTCATTACTGGGCTGCAGCTTGACTAAAATACAAAATGTCACTTATTCAGAAAAAAAATCCAAACAACAGACAATATGTAGCGTAACAACTAAACTGCAAAGCACATCCCCTTAGAAGCTGAAATTGCAAAAGACAACGTGTGTACATATAAGCAGAGCAATATTACAAGAGGGCTCTTACCTCCGTCCCCAGATCCTGAGCCGGCATCTGAGAAGAGAACAGAATGATATTTATATTCATGTGCTGCTCTATGTCCTGTAAGCATGTAAGGCAAGACTGTTCAGTTAAATGCATTACATTGTATCTTATGTTTGATGTCATCCCTGGGTAAATTACAGAGATCTAATCTGAACACAGCTCACTCAGGCTGCCTTACTCGTGTCTGAACTCCCCTACTTTATAGTCTCTATATAAAACTAAAATACCTGAAGCCCTGGAGTGCTGTGATGTTCTCAGAAGCCTCTGCCTCATTTTGTTGTACTGCAACTGATAAAGCAGCTCCAGGAGCTTTGTTCCCAACAGTCGTGCAGAGTCACTTCACATGGCCACTAGGAAACAGTCAGCATCAAATGGGGCTTTTAAACATGTCTGTCTGAGCCCAGACCAACTGGAAATGAGTGCCATCGTCTATACAGAACATCTTAACATCACAACCAGTTAGAATCAGCCACTGAAACCCTCATCCAAAGCTCTTCAGATAAACTATTAAAATGCCATTTCTCTCAAGGTTGTTGCTGAGTTTCAAAGCCAAGCGGTTTATTTTACTCCTGCTCAGTGTTTGGATGGAACAACCTGATTCACAAATCCAAGGGCAAACCCAAGCACAACATCTCCAAATCTTCAGGCCCAAAACTTCATTATGATGCTTCCTAACCAAGGCCAAGTACAGAAAAACACACATTGGGAAGTGCTACAAAATTCTCCCAGAGAGAAAGGGTGCTCTCCTTAGCAGATGTTTATCCATTCATCAATATCAAGAGGAACAGAAAGTGTTTGGGACGGCTTCTTGGGGATCCAATCACCCCATGAACTGTTATGTCAAGTTCACTGACAGTAGGGTCTGGTGGATCTGAACTGGCTTGCACGCGACACCTCAGTTTCAATAAATCTGTCACAAAAGTGGCTCAGAACAGTCAGTTTGCACTGCAAGACTAAGTGGGAGAGCAGCAAAAGGTGTTTGGAAAAGCAAGCAGATAATGATGGTGTTTCCCTGTATTTTGTCTTTCTGTAGGGAAGGATCCCTGTTTTCCTCCTGCCCCTACACTGGAAAGCCCACAACTCCACCGAGCCCCCGGCAGCACAGGTCTCTGTGGAGGCTGGCAGCCCTGTGTGGCACTCTGCACCATCCCATTGCCAGTAGCAAGCTAGAGTAGGAAAAGATGAAGCAGTGCACTCAAACGTGCTCAAATCCCTTTAATCAACAAGTTTGGTCTTCTGTTTGTTTGTTTGTTTTCAAGCAAATAAAAAAAAAAAAAAGAGATGCTGTGCTGAGAGCATTTACTAGGTGAAAGGAATCCTATGCCACAATAGCCTTTGTCCCTCTGAGCTCCACTTAATATCACTTTATAGAGGAAAAAAAAAATAATCCAGCATGTGTTTTTTCTTTTTCCACCCCTATTGAAAATTGCCAGGTAACAGCTTCAGAGAAAANAAGAGATGCTGTGCTGAGAGCATTTACTAGGTGAAAGGAATCCTATGCCACAATAGCCTTTGTCCCTCTGAGCTCCACTTAATATCACTTTATAGAGGAAAAAAAAAATAATCCAGCATGTGTTTTTTCTTTTTCCACCCCTATTGAAAATTGCCAGGTAACAACTTCAGAGAAAGACAGNACTTCAGAGAAAAACAGAATTTCCAGGAAAAAGCTTTTTCTCTCTGATGCACCGAACACAAAAATCATGGCACTGCACAAAGTTAGTCTGATGCACTTTTTATCAACTCTTCTGTCCTCACCTGAGAAAAAAAATACCTGCCTTAAGTTTAAAAGGCTCTCTCAAGAACAAAGCCTTACTCCTCCTATTCTTTTCAAGTGAACTTCACTGCCCAGCTCTAACAGACACCGAGCACAGAAGAAAAACATCAAGA
The DNA here is from genome assembly GCA_002909625.1 of Bambusicola thoracicus. NCBI lineage: Eukaryota > Metazoa > Chordata > Aves > Galliformes > Phasianidae > Bambusicola > Bambusicola thoracicus. The sequence continues at coordinate 11,781 of PPHD01011912.1, forward strand.
ACCCCCGCACCTATGCAACTCTGTTTTTTTCTGATAGATTTTGCTCATTTGCTTTCCTTGCTGCTCCATGAAAGAAGAGACACAAATAGCTCTCAATGCTCAAAGTTAAGCAAGGGATGCTCAAACACCAGTCACTTTTCACATGTGCTCTTCACTGAGTTCTTCCAACATATCCAGGAAAATAATTGATCGCATGGACCTGTTTGTTAAGTGTGGTGGTACTAAATCCTCAGCTGGTGGGAGCTGGTGTGGCTCACTACAGACAGCAGAACTCTGCTGAGCTCCACCAGCTGTGAATCTGGCCCTGCAAGGAACAACCAAAGAGGTTGCCTTAGGGGCAGCGCTGCTACAGCCCCACTCTCTGCAGATTGCAGAGGGGGTTGCTATAAGCCAGACACCCATACATTTATCTGGCATCTGCTTGCTATAGTTATCTGCTCCCAATGACTTGTCGTACTGCCCCCTAAGCGTACACTGGGCTGACTGACCAGCAACACAAGATACAGATTAAAAAAAAAAAAAAACAACAATCACCAACTTCTGCATTGCACCCTGTCAACCTAAACCTATTTAGAAGGAAAGGATGGCAGCAGCATCTGCTCACAATCAAGACTGCAATGAATTAACCCCCAGTGAACACAAAGAAGGGATTAACAGGGCTCCAGCCCTCTCTGCTACATACCAGTTGCGCACGATCCTTCGGAGACGAGCAGTATCTCGCTCTGCTGCTTACAGGCAGCCTGCTTCAGGTAGCACTCATTTTGGTAGGTGTCACCATTGGAGCCGCAGACGGGCACGTAGTCATTGTTGCACTGGGGAGGGACACAGAGCAGCAGCGTTAGCCGTGCAGTGGGAAGGGGCAGCCCGAGGTTGTGTGCACCCCCACCTCACAGCATGAAGTCCCTCAGGAGAACAGCAGGAGAGAGGCACTGCCTCTGCCCTTTGCTAGAGAAGAGGGATGTGGTGAAAGAAGGAAGGGAGAGAATCATGAGACAGCCCTGGGCAGGTACCCACAGAACTGCCTTCCCACGAGGATGAGCACTTCCAGACAGGGAACACCCAGCAAGGAGAGCAGCTCCCCAGCAGCAGCTCATGTGTTTCTATTGGACGGCAACAGGCAAATTGCAGCAGGCAGACTCTCCCCATCCTCCTCCCCGCTGCAGAGCTGGTCCTTTGCATGCAGAGAAGCGTCCATCTGCACGCACATAACTCTCTATTTAAGCACTTAGCCATAATGAGAACCGATGGGACAGAGGGCAATCATTTCCGAGAGATCGTGGACCAAAAAGCATCCATCCCTTTTGCTGTGGGCAGGATGCTGCAGCCAGGATGCTGTGGGCCCCAACTCCACAAACACCACAGCTGTGCTCCCCCCAGCCACGAGCCCTGCCCCACTGCTCACACCTTCTGCCTTTCCCCTGCGCCACTGCAGGGCAGCTTTGCCCTCTTCTGCTCGTTTTAACAAAAATAATTCCATTTTGTAGAGAAAATTGGGTAACCTACGGGGTGCAGTTATCATCAGATAATCACACTCTGAGGCTTAAAGATTCTTGGATGTGCCCTGTACGTGGTAATTATGCCAGGGATATGATTATCTGATGATTACTGTACTCCTGGTATGCCTCATTGTTTAATTATAATAAATGAAATGATCACAATTATTATTTACAAATGCTCACCTCTGTTTAAATCTGAGTGAAAATTAAAAGAAGCCTTACCACCTATGTGGCTACCTTGTGTCACAAAGCAGCTGAGGTGCGCTCACAGCCTAACGCACAGGACTGAACCATACAGACCAAACAGGCCTCGAGGTGTGCGACTACAGAAACCAGCATCACAAACAGTTGCATAGATTGCATTCATTGCTGGCCTCCACATGCAACAACTGCCAACGAATTATTCATAGTTGGTCAGAGTGACATTTTGATTGGGCCAAATCAAATGACATTTTCCCTATGTGCTGTATTTTCTCAGATCATCCAGAGCTGCATCCCACCTCCAGCATCCTCTTCCTTTGGAGCAGGACAGCACGGTAACAGTGAAAATCTCTCCCTTCCTCTCCTGATGAGGTGTCACCCCACGCAGAAATTTTCAACAGCCCATTAAAACGTGTTTCTGCTATTGTCACAATTGTGCTCCAAACTTGAGGAAAGTCGCATGCAAAAAACATCAACCTCATCCATCAGCTCAACAGCAAATGCTGGAGGGTGATCTGGAATACTTAACCAGGACAATTAACACAATCATGCAAATTTTCTAAAGCATGAAGCATCAAGTCAGTCTTGTTTTACACATCCTCTCTCCTTGACACCTATGGGACTTCTTGGCAGAGCAGTCGGTGCAGAATCCAACCCAGAGCATCTCAAAAGGCTCTGATACACACAGAAACAATGCTGGACCCCATTCCCAAGAAACGCAGTGGGAACTCTGCTGGTTTTGCCCAGAGCCAAAGATGATCTTTCACACTGACTCAGCTTCAAATTTGAAAGACCAAGCAGCCCTACGTTAGCAATGTGAGACGTCAGGAGTGAAATCCTGAGCCACAGGACCGGGTGGGGGAGCTTCTGGCAGCTGGGCCAGGACTTCTTCCAAGGCAGCTTTAGGATGTATCTGAGAGACACCAGGCAGGGCCCTGGGAAAGTGTCATTCCTTTGACAGAGGTTCTTCCATCTTTCCTGTGGCTCCTGACTCACACAAATTTGGCTGTGGAGAACAGAGGTAGCTGGCCCATCGCAATGAGGACTGGGTGATCCATCCTTTCCCTTCTCAAGCTGCAATGGTCCCTGATGCATTTCTTCATCACTGCCCGTCTGTCCCGTCACTCGTTTCACACAGCTGCTGCTTAGATGGAGAACGCTGAACTGGGGAGCTGCTGGTGGGACTGCAACAGGCGAGAGTTTCCAGGTAAGTGCTGCCTTGCTCTGAGCTGAGCTGACTCCAAAGGCCATGATGAAACCATGGTGGAAGTCACCCAGTAGAAAAAACAGGACCGCTGAAGGGAAGGTCACAGCATCAGTGCTCAGGTAGCTGGTGAGCTTCTTCCTCACACTAGAGGATAGCAGACCTTGACTTGGCTTCCTTGGCATGGCTTCCTTGGCATGGCTTCCTCAGTCTAACAAGATGCTTTTGGTATTGGTTTAAGACTCAAAAGATCAAGCTCTGGACATGATCACAATCATCCATCCCTAAAGGCCTGCTGGAACACACAGTGAAATCCATGTCAAATCTCAGTAAACCCAGAAGCACAGTGCCATATCATCAGATTCTCTCACACGCACGTGGGTTCTTAAAATATACCTGTAGAGAAGGGAAGCATACATCCAAATCACCTACATTCTCAGCATGAGCAGCCTTGAGCAGTCACAAGTACAGCTGGAGACAAGGCAGTCCTGCAAGTGCTGGGGTCAGTGCTGGAAGTACAAGGTTCGTTTTCCGAAGACACCGGTGAATCCATGCACCTCCTCTTTGTAGCGCTGTTGGAAGTTTGACCTCCTCCTGTTCTCAGGCTTCATATCCCAAATACTGGCTAGGTTAGGAGCCACATAGCACGACACTATACTCCAGAAGTGAAATAGCAGGCAGCAAGCTGGCAGGAGAGCTACAGCTCCACCAGTACTGAAAGACGCAAGGGACGCAACACACAAAAGGAGGGCACCCCACACACAAAGCAGTTAACATCTGCAGTCTTGGTCACGAGGTGCAATCTTGCTGGAAACACCTTTTGGACACATTCACAAGATCTGAGTGGAAGAAGTGTCAGGCTGCTGATGGCTTTGGAGGATCAAGGTATGGTGCATTCAGCCACAGCCCTGGCTGCCGCCACACTTAGCCCCACAGCTAGGAACAGCACACCCCCCAAGCAGAGCAAGACACAGTACTGTGCCCCACAGAGCAGTTCACCATGAGGAGACAGGGAATGGGGCAAGGCTTTGTGAAGGAACAAGAGGGAGCCTAGCAACAGGAACCCCTGCCTCAGCATGTGCCTGCTGCTCTATGCGGAGAGAGCCCCACTCACACCTTCCACATCAGTCTGACTGGGTATGCCCTCTCAAACAATAAGACATTAGTTTTATCAGTCACGTCTGCTCAAATGGAGTTAGTGTCTACAATTCTGATTTGAAAAACTAAAACAAAACACACACACACAAAAAAAAGAAAACCACCAAAGAAACAATCCAAACAAAAGCTGCAGCAGTTTGCCTCTGCAGCAGACCCAGTTTGCCTCTGCACCCCCTCAAGCCCCACGCTGGCCAGCCCAAGCCTTTCAGACAGCAAGGAGGCAGAATTAGGTTTCAGTCCCTGTCTGTTTTCTCAAGCTGCAGTGAAAGCCCCTGGCAAATTCTGGAGAAAACATAACAAGTAATTATAGTGATGAGGCGTCTGCTATTGATTTGCTCACTATCACCCAGCGAGCTGTCACCGAAATGGGGCACCGAGTTCTGATGGAGGAGCCCCTCACCCCAGACACCCGTACCTGGGGCTCTGCCTGCCTCACCCAGCCACAGGCACCTCCCTGGGGACTCATCTCCCACCAGCGGCGCAGCTCCCTGCCCATCACCTGCCGCCGTGCGGAGAGGCACATCCCTCCCGCAGAGCCCACAGCGCATCTCCCAGACATCGTCCTACAGCCATTACCCAGTTCCCTTCCCTGTGCTCCTGCGTCCCCTGCAGGACCCAGGGCAGGGCCGGGTAGCAGCACACCAGCCCCCACAGTGGGACCGGGCAGCGCCGTGCCGCGTTACAGCTCATTCTTCGAAAGAGAACCCTGAAAGCCCTGCACAGGCTGAGCCGCAGCACGCTGCCCCTCGGCACGCCGCTCAGAGCAGGGCTCCGTCGCGAGGTTTGTGATGCAGGCAGACCAGAGGTGGAATTGAAAGCCACATGGCGAGTAGGGAACCACAGCACCCTAGCAAACACCTGCCTTGCCCTCATTACTGCAAACTCCTTCGCTGTAAAAGCAGGAGTTGATCGCCTGGGATTTTTCTCCAGAGATAGATGCGGTTCTAGGAACAGCACGGTACTCACGGTGCTTCCAAGCAAACAGCCTATCAGAGCCCAGCAGTGCATCAGTCACTGCGGGCACACACTGTCCCGAGCTGTGCCGCTGGCCTGCCCGACTGCAAGCACTCCCGGCAGCACCACAAGTTACACAAGTTGACGTTAAAACACCACAGACCACGATGAATACAGGCAGAGGCACACGGGCAGAGACACGCACAGTCCCTAGGTTGCCCGGGCTCTATTCAGGCTAGTGGGGAATGCGCAGCTGCTCATGGGTCGGCCCAGCACCACATGGATCCTTCCTAAGGAAGCTGCCCGACCCTGAGGATGCCTGGGATGCTGCAGGGAGGAGGAGAGGCGGCAGCTCCCAGTGCCCGGCAACAGCCCCCTGCAGCTCTATTAACCCAAAGGGAGCTCCCGGTTTTGGAACAGAGGGATTTCTCCCTAATCTGAACAGCTGGACGGATACACGGTCAGAAGCACTGTCACTGCGCAGCCCTTCCTCAAAACACTGCATAAGCACATTACAGACCCATTTCTTTAACGAGATCAGAACTCCAAACACAATAAGCTGTGATCTGTATCAGAGCCCTTCCTAAATTCATCTCCAACTCCTCCTTCAAAGGGCAGAGAACAGTCAGAAACGCACAGCGGGAGCTGCGGACCGAGGGGACGCGTAAAGCCGCAGCGTCTGCCTTCGCCAGCAGAGCTCGTGTCCCCGTGCCACCAGTTGGCTCCCCGGCCGCACGCCGCCAGGCTGTGCCTCCAACTTCCACGCACGCCGGGAAACGCGCCGCGAGTGACAGGTGACAGCGGGAGCGCCGCGCCTCGTGCTCTCGTTAACGAATTAGGGAAGGAAATATCAATCTCCTTACCTTGAACTGACAGACACAAGTCACGCTGTCTCCGATCCTCAAACACTCCCCATCGAATTTACAGGTGTTGGTGTCGCAGAGAAAGAGATCGTTTTCTCTGTCATCGTAACCTCGAATGCAAAGCGGAGGACGATGTCAGCATCGGGGGAGCGCCGGACGATTTCTGCCGTCCCTCCCCGCCCTCGGCACCCCACTCCTTCACCCGTTTCCCCCTCGGTTTCCCCGTTAGCCCTCATTTCCCGCAGCCCCGCGCACTTTTTCCCCATCTCCCTTCTCTCGCACCACCGCGAACACGAGTCCCGATTCCCGCAGCCGCGACCGAGCGAGCCGCGCTCCGCAGCCCCGCGCCCGGGAGGAGCCCCGCGGCTCTCAGCCCCCGACCCCCGCGCAGCGGACGGACGCGGCCGGGACACGTCGGGCGCAGCTCGGAGCTCCCGCCGGACTCGGGGCAGCCCGCAGCTCTGCCCGACGTCACGGCCGCGCGCGCCCGGCCCCGCTCGCTCCCCGGCGCTCTCACCGGAGCAGTTCCAGCCGGTGGGCGTCTGGCAGTCGCTCAGGGAGGTAGGGAAGGCCGCCAGCTTGTCGGGGCGGGCGAGCAGCAGCAGCGCGGCGGGCAGCAGCAGCCAGCAGCAGCAGTCGCACAGCGTCCAGCCGCCGCACTGCCGGGGCGCGGAGGGCTCCCAGGGCACCATGACTCCCACCCTCAACTCTCCGCCGAGCCCCCGGGACGCCGGGGGCCGCTAGGCATCCCGGGGCCCCGGCCGGCGGCGGCGCGGCTCAGCGAG
>PPHD01011913.1:0-18440 GCA_002909625.1 Bambusicola thoracicus
CCATACACCTCTAAATTTGTACTGTCACAATGTGGGACTAATCTATAGGTACTACAGTACAATACCTTTGTACAGTGCCTGTCCATCACCGAGGCACTTCACTATAACCTGGAATTAAGACTAGGAGTACAAAATCATACAGATTACCTGAAAACGTTAAACCAAATACTGGTGATGGGCCACGATCATTAATTCAAATAATAATAATAATAAAGGATAGAGGCAGAATCCTTCAGGTGTTTATTCACATTGCTGACCTCAATGGGACTACTCATATTGAACAAAGTGAATTCTGAGCATCGACCTTCTCAGAATCAGGACCCAGGCATGAAATGCCTCAATGCCACGCAGGCACAATGGCTGGAAAGACGATACACGTAACCAAAGGCAAAAAGAACTGGCTGGAACACTTGCACTTTTGGTTTTACATGCTGATGGGCCGCTGCTCCTCTTTTTGACAGCGGGAAAGCTACTCACTTAACAATTCACAACGCTGTCACATTTTGGTGTCTACAGTCGATGGACTCTGTGTAAGTAAAATCCCTTACCATCACTGCACAGTACAACACTGTGAATACAATCATGTTTTCAGAAGAAGTATTGTCAAGAATGCCAAAAGCATTCAGCGCAGCTGGACAGTATTTCAGATGTTACACACAGGCCAGGTCTAAGAAGCCCAGGTCCCACGAGCCCGAGAACTGAATTTGCACAGAGCTGACCGGTGGCTTGCATGACAAAGCAGCAATCCCACAGCAGCACAGGTCCATCCAAACCACGCTCCCTCTGATCTCCCGCAGCCTGTCTTTGCCTCAGTAACCCCAGTGCCTCTGGTTTTGTGCAGATTATCTGAGGATTTATTTTCAAGGAACAACAGCTCTAAGGGAGAACCGGTTATCTGAGGTGCAGCTTATATGCATGAGAATACGGACACTGATTAGACACATGCCTCTTCCCCTTCTCCCTCCCAGGGCCCTACTGCAGGAGCAGAGAGACCAGAAGAGCAAAATAATCATTCAGAAGAGCCGAGCTTTTATTGGTAGCTTATAGTGTTTGAGCTCAGATCAACAGTAACCTCACTCACTTCAGAACCAGGGGATGGAATGGACGCAGTGTTCACTGCAGCACCAGAAAACCAATTTACTGCAAATAGGATTGGCAGAGATGAAAGCGTGAAATCTGACTCAAAAAAAAAACAAAAAAAAAAACGAAAAACCCAAACCACCACCTAAATGAAATTTCCACTTTAGTGTTTTCTTCTTTTTCAGTTTGGGGGGTCACGAGGGAATATTTTGAGGGATACTAAAGATGGATAAACAGATTCGTAAAGAAGAAGTGAAGAATTATAAACACGAATCTCCCACAGTCTCTCATTTTGGAATTCTGAGCAGTGTGTGTGCCAAAGAACACCAGTATGTACCGTCAGCTGGGAGCAGATGAAGCTTGAACTCTTATAAGGTCACAGGTATTCACATCACCTCCTGCAATATCAAAGTTTTAAACCTCAGAAGAACTAAATCATTCCCATCTTTTCTTTTCAGTTCAGAGGCTTCCTTCTTGAGCTGTGATAAGAACTAATCTCAGTGCTGGACAAAAGAATAAAGTCTGTGAGTTCTCATCTATCCCTACTAAGGTCTATTTAAGTGCCTCCTACTTTGGTACAAGCAACAAATGTAATTGCTTCATGGCCTGCGGGTGTTCATTTAACAAAAGAAGCTTTTGTGAATAAACCACAGGTGTTACCTTTCTTGATTAAAGTGAAATATGATGAAAGAATCTACAATATCAAGTGACAAATTTACTAAATACTGATTAAATTGCCTTATTTAAGTAAATTGCATCTATTTGGGATAAAAGATACCAGCACAGAAATGCAAGAGTTGAGTTTTCTCACTTGATACTTAGAGTCTCACATAACTATTCCTTAATCCTTTATTTATTAATACATAGCTAAGAGTAAATAATACTTAGCAGATGCTATTTTTTAATAATCCAAATGCACCACTTTTTTACGCTTATCAAAACTGCACTTTACGATACAGTCACCCCGTAAATAAAAGCCAGTGATATTAATTAGCACAGTATTTTCAAACTCAGCTTCTGCATGTCTCTTTTCCTTTCTCGTGCTGGAAAAAGCTATGCAACGGCAGCAACTTCAGTAGAAATCTGCAAGTGCCGGTGATCTTAAAATCAACATCTCCCAACTAAGCATAACTGAAAAGGTGAACGACTGACAATTGAACACCCCTTAAATGAATTCACCTTTAGTGATTTCCTTTTACTTACTGAGTGATTTAAGCTGCTTATGTGTGAGATACACTGTGTACTTAGCTCAGGTTGTGTTGAATACGTATATTGAACAGAATTCATTATGACCTCGTCCAAATGACAATGAAAGGATAATATGGTTTTCTACAGAAATTAAACTCACAGAAATTAAACTCACTGTGATGAAATACAAACTCATTCTGAACATTAAAAATTGTTGCTTTTAATATATAAAATTTTAAAGAGATATGATATGAAGACTCATCTACTTTTAGGTTTTAGGGTTACTAACCAATATTAAAATCACTTAACCTTCAGTGGCGGAGATGTTAATATACACTACAGGGAAGCTTTATATGAAGAAGCCAAGGTATGTTAACTCAGATTTGAATTTTACAAGATCTTTCTCTATCCTGAAGACATACGGAGTGTTCCTTAATAAACACTGGAGAAGTCGTTACAGTAATTTGGCAAAGCATTGGTTATTTGAATATGTTTGGCTTCTTGTTTCCATTGCTGCTCTTTCTAAATTTCACGTGATTAGTCCTGGGCTAACTTATTCTGGAACTTTTCAACACTGCAGCATGTACTTTATGGGAAAGGTCATAACATTTTCAGATCAGAAATACCTGTGCCAGTTAAATGAAGACAAAATATGCTGTCTCTCAGTTTCACTTCTTGGCTCTTGCAAATATTTTGGTTGGGGTAAATAACAACTCAAACATTTGCATGTACTTCTTGCTTTACCTCTGACGTATTCTCATTTCATTTTCAGATGCAGGGTTTATTGTTAATTATGCTGATCCAAATCAGCCAGAAAAGCTTTTTTGAGGATTCATCAGTCCTTTTACCTTTTTTACCTATTACCTTTCTTGATTGACTGAAGGACAATATCTTGACAAAAAAACAATGATTATAAATATGGTAAAGATAACTTTCTTACTTTTGCATAGACTGTTCTCACCAACCACCATTAAGAAGGATGTAGTTCTTTCCTTCTCTGGATATCAGTTACCTTAACGTACAGGTTCAAGAGAAAAAACACCTACTGGTTCAAACCCCAGCTAGAACTTATGGTTGCAACACAAACCACATTGACATCGCTGGCATGCTTTTGGTAAATGCTTACCTGTAACACAGTGATCTAGTTAAGAAGCCTGAAGCCTGGTAGCAACAAAGACCTATAAATGCTCTAAGCAGGGCTAAGGGATCTTACAGGCATCTTCTCCCTGCTCCAAGAGGCATGATCTGAATTCTGGCTGGTCCATCTAAGGTCTCTGCATGATCTCCATCATTTAAGGGGGTCAGAAAAGCCTCAGCTCAGACACAAATAGGATGTAGGCAGACTAAAGCTTGTGCTCCAAATCTTCAGTGAGCCCTTGATTAGTTGCTCTCATCACCCTGCACAGCTTCCTAGCAGTTATTACTGGATTTAGATGAGAGGAATAATGCAATCGGAAAATCACATGGGTCCAACATGAAGTAACCAGTACGGCAAAGACTGTATTCCATAGAGGAAAAGCATACAGGGCTGCAAATTCAGAAATCGGTGATCCTGAAACAGTGTGGCCTGAAATCAAACAGGAGATTTTATTCTGGTTTTCCCCGAGGAATGGAGAGGCTGAACAGAAGAACCAGGCTGTGTCAGGGCCTGGGCAACACTCTTGCCTGTGTGTGGCCACCTGCTCCAGAGCAGCTGAGCTGGCGCAGGGCTGTGGGGAAGAAAGAGACGTCTGAGAGGTCGGGCAGTCTGGTGGGGACTCACTCAGGAGCAGCACTGAAGCTGAGCCTTTGCTGCAGCTCCCTGCCTGAGCTACACCGCTGTGTCAGATCAGAAGGGCCGCTCGTATGCTCTTGAGGTATCAAAAACAAAACTATGGGGGTAGATAGACAGATGCTTAAGCAGAAGAAAGCCTGGAAATACTGTTGAAAGAACTGATAGTATTCTTTCTCTTCTCTGAGGAATTTTCATTTTGGCAAGTCAGTATTTTGATTAAACTGACTACTCAGAAGACTCAAGGTAGCTCTGGTCGTGAACGCTCCATACTGGGGTACGGAGGGATCTGCAAACTCAACAAAGCCACACATTAAGTGAATACGCAAAATCAGTTCTAGTTTCCCACCAGACAGATAGCATAATGGCTGCTTGATTTATAGCATCTCTTACAGTCCCTAGAAGGCTAAAACTAAGAGGAGGGACAGGAAGAAAGCAGAACATTTTAAAGAGACTGCATAATGGAACCGAGCACTCTGAAATATCAGCCCGCTCTGCAGTACCTCAGGTTGCGCAGCCAAATTCTGCAGTACAGGGCAGAGATAACAGACTGTGCCGTTTATGTTAACAGGACGCTATTCTTAGAACCCATACGGTATCCTTACAGCATTTGACAAGGACTGTGTAAGAGCTAATAGCACTGCATAAGACCACTTCTCTGGTCTGCAAACACAGTAAGATGCATTATCTTCAGAATTATGTTAGCTCTAGAGTTAACCACAGGATGAGGAGATGCCATCTCCGCAATGAGCCTCATTTTAGCACAAGGTAAACACACTTCCCCCACATCAGCTAGTCTCACAGCATTAGAGCTGTGTTGAGATTGATTACTAGCAGAGTGTTGCTGAGATATGGATTTGTATCTCAGCTTTTTATCACTATGACTTGCAAAAGGCGGTTCCTTATTTACAGACCCTAGCTGTATTAAGTGACATTATTAGGTACTACTTTTGTTTAAGTGACACAAAGGCTTAGCATATTGGTGGTTTACGACATACAAGCTGCTTTAATCTGATGACTTACCCCCTCACTTTTCCAATCTGTAAATAGGAGCTGCAGCACAAGAACATATGGTACTAAAGAAATTAAAGCTAAAGTAAATGGCATTGAAACAAATTCAAATAAGAAAATGAGATACTCAACCTGAATTATAAACCTTGGCTTGTATTAGACTTTTAAAGACAGGAAATAGAAAAAACAAATATGAAAATTAGCCTTTCAAAACAATTTTAGGACCATTTCAGAGTTTTACTGCGATTGAACAATTTCTAACCCTCGTTATTTAAATTTTATGATTCAACGAATAAATCTGCAAAATTACTTCGAAATAATTGAAATCAGGTTTGAATACCGCGTTGATTAAATTAGTTGTTTACTTTTTTAGTTCATGCCACGTCTCTTCTGATGCAGTAAAAACACGTTATGCAGTCTTAAAAGTCTACTGCAGTAAATATACTTGATGATATGTATGAACACCAGCATTAGGCACAACATCTCAGAAGAACCCAGCAGAATTGCCAGCCTCACACATTCCACACCAAATCCCAATAAAAGGGCAAGGAAAAGAAAAATTCCACTTTCCTAAATTTTTAACTGTTTAAGAGCTTATGCAAAAAAATAGAACCTAACTCTTCACCTCATGCAAATAACATCACTCTTCCTATTCCTATTCTGTGGATAAGCTCTAACCTGTAATGTACAAATGAAGCATCATGTGCCATACAGGGCCCAAAACAGAGATACTCTTAATTTACTTCAATTTTAATTTAAGCATGTGATTATTTTATACTAATCGGTTCAATGCCTGGGAGCAATTCCATCACTTTGCAGTCCAACAGTGGGTCCATCAGACCCAGGTTTTTGGTACATCCTCACACCTCGTGCAGGCCCAAAATATTTTTTCCCATAAGACATTTCTTTGGCTAAGCATGGCAGTAGAAATGTTTTTATACCATTAGAAAGATGTTCACATCACTGCCACTGCTCTACAGCATTTCTACTCTACCACTGCTCTACAGCATTTCTACTCTACTGAATTTCTTCTTTTCAGAACAACTTATACAACTGAAATAGGACTTTTTATTTTTCTTCCTTTAGTTTGGAACAGTTCTGAAGTTTTGTTTGCTGCTGTTTATATTTGTGGATTTTGGTGGCTTTTGTTGTGGTTTTATTTTTGTGCTTGGTTTGATTAGGTTTTTTTTAATTACAGATATCTATTGAGTTCTTTCACAAGGCAGTATTTCATCTGTGTAACCCCTTTACAGAGAGCATACACAATTCTCCATTCTCCTATTGATACACAGAAGCCATCCCGAGAAGTGCACTCATGAATGAAACGTGGGTGGAAGCAGGATCTGATTGTACCAGGAAGCCTGGGAATCAACTACTGTAGCACTTCTAAGCATGAAAATTGCCTACTGACAGGATCATACGTGAGTATAAGGGCTCTCCTTGGTGCTGAGACAAACAGCTGCTCAGAGGTGCTTTCACTTCTAGCTGCGGTGTGTTACATTGCCATTCATCTGGCATCTCCAGTAACCGGCTAACTCCTAATTCCCAACTATCGGGTGCCACACACCAGTACAGGACAAAGCTGAGGTAAGAACTGCCTAATTCGGTAATACTTCACGCATCTCATACTTTGCATTTATTTTGCTGTAATAAGCTTGCAAGCATGACAACATCTATTCACCATCACTCCCCAAAACAAGAGACAAGTCAGTCAAGAAAAGCTGAGCAGTTCACCGTAATAAAAACAAACAATTCTCTGACCTTAAACATTTTTGAGTCAGCACATTCAAGCATCACTCAGAGGTTTCTCATTAAGAGAAGCAATTAGTAGCCTTCTACAGACAACAGAACTCATGACAGTTTCTGGTCCGCTCTCTGTAAGTGTGCCCACATTTCTGCGACAGCCGCACACCGCAGGCAGTGCTGCCGGCCATTTGGGACCCCGGCCAAACCTTTCCTCAGAGCTCCCGCAATCTCTTTCTCCAAACCCAACACAGATTAATTCTCCTCAAATAGGGAGCAACAAAACAAACAGCAAGGTCTCTCTACGACTGCTGCTGCTATTTGCTTTGAAGAATTTGGTGTTTGAATTCAAAGCGCGCTGCGTTGTTGCTCCGCTGAAACAGGGATTTGGTTGAACCATTTCCTCAGCATGGATACGTATCGCTGCTCCTCCCCAAGCAAGAACAGAACTGCCAAGTGAATAATCTAGTGTAATTCATGGACATGAAGTGCAGATATCTGTGTTGGAAATACTCTATTCCATAAAGTGCCTCCTGAACAGATGGGAAGATTCACCTGTCCAGCAACCATTAAGGATACGAGGAAAACAGACCTGCATTAACAAACTTAGGTACTTTCATCTGGATCGTTTCTCCCCTAGTTACAAGTTACGATGCCAGAACTAAGAAAGTGCTATCACTTCTTTCCTGGACTTCCACGCATTAGCTTCATGAAACACATTCACAGGAAAACAGGACATGGATGTCCTCCTCATCCTCTCATTCTCCCGACACTTTGTATGAAAACTGGTGACAAGAAAAGTTATACCTATGGCAGAAATTGTTCCACTGGATATTTATTTGATTACCACAGAGTTTCCAGAAGGGCTCACATCCTGTTAAGTACAAACCTTTCCTGAGTTCCTTTTCAGGACAAAGACAAGAGGGGAACAAAATGCTCACAGAAATTCAGCTCACCTCTATCAGCGTACATGAAATTCTGAGCCCTTTGGAGCAAGGCATCAATCCTATCTTTGTTTTCTGGTCCCATGCCTTGACTAAACCCAGACACCAAATCTATATACAATGTTGACAATTGGTCCCATGCCTTGACTAAGCCCAGACACCAAATCTATAGACAACGTTGACAATTCTTCCATTGATTTTGGTATGTACAGCCTCCACTTCAACTAAAAACGACCTGAAATGCCCAATACACACACAGCAACAGTACCTGAAGGGCTGCTGGTGAAGCTGGCACTCTTGGGTAGCTAAACTCATACAGGATTTAGCCATCATAAACCGCAGCTAGCTAGCTGCAAGGAGCAGTCCATAGGTAGCTGTGCGAAACCAAGTATTTCCACCACCAGGTACTGAACAGAGGAAACAGCCAAATGTGCTCTGGGAAAAAAGCTACATTTTTCTCTGTGATTATGATTTCTGATGATTTTACTAATGATAGCCCAACAAGTTGCTGAAAATCTTTAATCTCAGATCTTTACAAACTTCTCTTAAGTCTATCTGCATAAGGGCAAGTCAGCATTAAGAATTTTTGTTTCTGTTCTGTTTCATCTTGTTACCTGTACTCAGGAATGTTAAATTCTGTTACACTGAAACGTATAGATACATTAATTTTGAAAGCAAAATCCTCAAAGGTATCACAAACTTTCACTTTCTATTGTTTAAAATGTAGAAATACTTCTGCCTTAAGACCAATCCCCTGAGTCTGTCACCTGTGCTGTACTATATGCAGAGAATTTGGGAGTACTCCTTGTGGAAGAAGATCTAAACAAAGGACAGAGCAAAAATATGGCCTGCCTACACTTCCTACAGAGGCAAAAGACACTGAGAAAGGCAGTCTGCTATAAACAAAGTTTACATTTTACTGGATACATAGAATAATTCATAAACGTCATACTGTATGATTTATGATAATAAGATACTGCAAATCCTTCACAGACTACCAGGCTTGCTTACGTAATAATTAATTTACAAATCAAGAAACTAATACTTACAAAGCTGTGAGTCTTAAGGAAATCTGAAGGGTTGCTTGTGCAGACTTTATCCCCTTCCAAGCCAATTACTCTTTTACAGATATTTGATTTGGGGTCAGTCGGGCTTTTCACAATTACAATATCTCCTCTAGGAGGGAAAAAACAGAAACAGAAACAAACACAAACAAAAGAGAACTCTAAGTATAGAATATTTGGCTGAAGACGTGTGTATCAATGCACGTACTCCAAAAATACTCCCATACATTAAAAGACATTTTTTTCTGCTCAAAACTCTAGTCACATTTTGGTGTTTTCAGTGACACACATTACACTGAGGTGTAATGCAAGCACATTTGGAGACAGTCCTTGCTATTTAAATTATTTATAAAACATTTAAGACTGCATTTTAATTGAAAATGCTTTGATGAAATGAATGCCTCTTAACTTGATCCGGTTGTTACATACATAGGAAAGAGAAGAGATTCCAAATTTCTATACATTACTGTACAGAAGTTTCAGCAGAGCTTCAGATATCTGACTTTGTAGGATCTTTTGCCCCAGTTATACACATTACATTGCACAGTGAAATGGTCCACAGTGAAATGGGCAAGGGCCTGGAGCCTGCTATGCTCCACAACGTAATCATAATGAAATTTGATAAACTGCACTTAGGGTGCTAGAAAAGTTACCAAATGGTCTATCTGGGCACAGCACAACCCACAGCTTGATTTAAAAGTAAGTCAACTTAGGAGGAGAAGTTATATTCAAACAAAAAACCGTGAGGGAAAATAAAGGCGGGGTGGGGGTGGGGAAGAGGGAATTTCTCTGTTTTCTTGGACAAAGATGGAGAAGTGAAATGGACTTGATTGGTAAGGCACTGGAATGGGCTGCCCAGGGAGGTGGTTGAGTCACCATCCCTGGAGGTGTTCAAGACATGTAGATGTGGTACTAAGGTACACGGTTTAGTGGGCAGCACCGGGATGGACAGCTGGGCTCGATGATCTTGGGGGTCTTTTCCAAGTGTAATTATTCTATTCTGTGATTCTACGACTATATCCTAAATGAGTTCTGACAAGTAGTTTGGTAAGATGGACAGTGTTTGCCCATTGCTTTGTCTTCCATCAGACACAATGAGAGAAGATGTATGAAAAAATACAGTTCAGATGCTAAAGAATGTATGAAAAATAAAGGATGGACAGAAAGTGGTTACTGATAAGCTCTGGCAAACTAACTGTAAAATGGAGTCTCAACAAAGGAGCATACTTCCGAATGGAATAAAAGTGTCGGCTAAGGTTCTCCGAAAAGACAATATCAGAATTTTGAATTGTTGGTTCCATTGAAGGTCCAGAACACTGAAAATTAAAAATAGATGAGAAAAAATTACTATTTGCCAATTGCCGTTATCTAAAATACACGTTTTCAATTATTTGCTAATAAATTACAAAAAAAATGTAATGTAAGGAACAATTAAACCCTCAGTGGGACATCTGATATTTAAGCAGAAGGACAGCCTCCAAATTCCCCGTTACAGCTCTTTTAGGTCAGAACTGGTCCTGCACTGTGCTGGGTGCAATGACTTCCTGAGTACACATCTCAGCACCTTCTCTGCAGGATTTATTGGAAGCAGCACTCAGAGCTCTGCCAGCTCATGGCTTTGTTTTCACCTCTGTGAAGAGAAGCATCACAAGAGCTGGAGGAGGAACTCTCAGCCAAACCCATTATCTCCAGCAGCAGTCTGTGGGGAAGGGGGGAGTAGCATAAACATCCAGAAATCTGCACAGAGTTGGGATTTTGCAACTCTGGCCTTTCTGAAAGAAGGTACTCTCTGCAAAATGCTTACTCATATTGCATCCCATTTGCTTCAGTGATGCCTGAAGCACTTAACTGTCCAAAAAGCTTTGTTTTTATTTTTTTACTGAACACACTTTGAAACATTTAAAAAAGATGAAGAAAACCCAAATAATGGCATTCTCACACGTGACAGTTTTAGTATTACAGTTTTTATGTCTTTTAAAGTCATAAAAATGGAAAGTTACCACAACAATTCCTCCAAGGTACTCAAAGGCACAGTGTGCTATGCAGCCATATTGCACAGTATACCCAAGAAATCGCAAGGTTTTTCCTAGGGCATTGCGAAACATGGTACAGCGCTACGTCGCTCAGCTGGTTCTAGTCTATGGTGAAACAGAAGAACATCGTTCATTTGACAGCAAGCAGTGCAGCATTCATAAAGCTATCTTTTGCATCTAACAACCAACGCACAGTATTGTTAGAAGAACAGTAATAAAATGAATCAGGCACAGGAGAAGAGATGAAAGGCTATCGAGTTTTTATTTACTAATGCAGACACTCCCGTGTGTGCAACTGATTGCCCCTCCCCAGCAAAACAGCAAGACACAGTTGAGTAGGTGCTGAAAGAAACAAAGGAACCACAAACAGAACAAAAAACACATAGCAAGGCTACAGAAATTAATGGGGAGGGAATGTTGACAATGGTCCGCTGACTCAGCTACTCAAATGGACTTCTTTTACTCAAATTTACAGACAGGCTTACAGCCACTTGCCTACTATGAGAACATCCTCCCCTCTGCAGGGAGCTGAATGGATGCTGGGGAGCTGCAATCCCCACGTCAAACACAGGCTCTCCCTGCCTGCCTGGCACTGCTGCAACCTGCTTCAGATCAGGTAGAGCTGGGGACTGAAGATGTTTATTAAATAACACTTGTGGGATTAATCACGTGAAGACAGCACAACATACGGCACTATTTTTCCTCAATCACCAGCAAATCAGAGAAGTATCTAAGTGCTGGAGTGACCTGAAACCCAACGGAGTGGGGCTCTACCTATGACTGCAGCTGTCATGGCAGGAAACCAAAAGGATAGCAAAGGAGTGAAGACGTCTCCAGCGTTGCTCTCCCCACTTTCCAACTAACGGGTTCTGAAAGACTCTGCAATGTGCATTTGGTATGAAAATAAAGTCCTAGTCCAAGAGACAGGGATTTCACTAGTCTTGGCATACAGATGTGGCACATGGGACTTTCTGAAATGCCTGGGTTTATCAGATGGTTATGGTAGTAGTGACAAAGCCCCTAATAAGCTTCAGCTTCTACCACTCCTCAGGAAAGTGACATGTAATTTCAAATTAGGACACACATACAATACAGATTATACAATTTGAACCAACAAGATTACTTTAGAGCTTAAAAAACAAATGAAAATAAAAAAAAAAAAAAACAAAAAACTGTAGGCTCCAAGCAATCGTTAAACAACTGCTATTCTAGAAAACTATCAGTATGGCATTGTTTAAAAGCTATGCTAAATGGCTGAATGGTTTTCCACATCACACAATTCATTTCACTACAAAGTCCTGTCGGCAGGCACCTCCACCACACAATATGGCCATAAAGGACAATAAAACAAATGATTTAAGTCACAGTCCCCTTCAAAACTTACCGGATGTGCCATATGAACATCCTTATCACAGAATTATTGCCATAAAACCTGCCGTAATTACCTCCAGGTACTAACTACTGCTTACATAGTAGGTAGCTGAAAACCTTACACTGAAAAAAACATTGTTTTTTCTGATGGAAATAGATTTATTTTTTTTTAAATCAATGACAAAAAGTTACACACATTTATCACACAAAATAAGGTTTGCTTGTTTTTACAATAACTGTAGAGCTTATCCCCTGCAGCAACTATAATGCAAAACCTAATTACTGTTCTCTTCTGTTCCCTTCTCCTTACATGGTCTTGGCTTCCGTCATTTTGGTTTTTTGTTTGTTTGTTTATAAAATTAATCACAGCTAGCAGGGTAGAAATCACTTGGAGCCTCATGAATGACATCCAAGAGATGGGAAAGGATTAGTTCGCAGTTGCTGCCAGTTATAGCGCCAGGTGGCTTTTTCTGCAGTGAAGGTGTTACCGATAATCCCATTACATTGGTACTAAATCTTGCAGACATCAAAATTATCACCAAGGTTCCTTTTCATCCCATCCTTTCCAAATGACTGGAAGTCGCTTCACCTGAAAGAAGTCAAATCCACATGCAGCTGCTGTTTTAGCAGCCAGCGCACTCCCTGAGAATGCCAATCGTGATCCAATTTCGCTGTGCTGGTGGCCCCCTATTCCCTGTCCAATAATACATCTGTTAAAAAATCCTACAGCTACAAATCAAGTTTAATCCTACCAGGGACCTCATGTTGGTCTTGTCTTCCAAAAAGGCAGCAGGTTTTACCATCTATCTCTGCTAGCGTCTAGGGAATACTCTTTAAATCCCAGCCCTACTTAGAAGAATAAGCTAAGGATCACAAAACATGACCTCAAAAACCCTGATATGACTATATTCTGACCCAGAGGCATTCATTCTAGGTGAAGATTAGAACTTTGCATAATAAGATTACACAGCAAGTGAATGATATCAAGGGACTATCCATATGCAGCCGCCTGGTTTTCTATAGACAGCCTGTGCTCTGCAATATGCAGCGCAGACGAGACAGAGCTTGGTCTTTCTAGCTGAAATAAAATAGATTCACATAAATTAGTTGGCCATTTCCAGATTCCTAAATCCCCTATTACATCTTTTATTGACAGCTCCTGTGAGGATAGCACAAATGTTATTCTCTTCGTATTCTTTGCTTTGGTAACAATCACGTTCTGAGTGAAATGCGGGTAGATTCTCTAGAAATTAACATCTTTTTTGCTGTGATCTCAGATTACAATTAACTGTGTACATAATAAAATTAGGAAGTCAATGAGCAGATTTGTCATTTCCAGATAGCCAATGGCACAGGTTAGCATCTAGTGCCAAAACTTTCAATATGAGAAAGCCAAAGTCATAGCCAATGAAAATGTGGCTAAACAAATTACTGGACTTGTTATCAAGTGGATTTTTTTTCACTGTAAGAAAACACTTCCAGGAACCTTTGATCTATGCAATAGTAAGTTCTGAATTTTCATAGAATATTTAGTGATAGTTGATCAATCTTCCCTCAGCTAACTGAAACTCTGTGACTGCATTCTCCCTGCTTAACCACACATCGTTCTTCTTAAAATGCAACCCCAGGACTCGCACCATGTTTTTCCTGAGAAGATACTCCAAGATTATTATTTATCCTTTAAAAAAGTCCACAAACCCCAAAGCAGAAAGAACACATGCTGATTAGGCTATTTAAATGCTTACACTGGAGCTGACATTTAATATAACTATCTTTAAAACTTCACGTGAAATTAATTCAATATGTGCCAGGAACGTGAAAGGTGTTCATTGGGAAAGATTCTTCCTGTATCAGACATGCAATGTAATAAATATAAAATAGGTTAAATATTCTAATTGTAGTCATCTGAGGGTTTCAAACATCTAAAGCAAAACAAGACACCATTTTCAATTATTGTTCCACGCAGGGGGCAAGCAGAACCTGACTTGTATTTTTAGCTGCTGTTTTGCTCTAGAAGTTGCACTGGATTCAGTCTGGCAAACCTGAAAATCATTGTGTGATATTCTGGAGGATGAGATTCTTCCACGTCACCTCCACTAGGCAGACAGTTTGTCTCCAACAAGCGCTCCTTCATCTACTGATCTCAAGCTGACAAGTAACGTGGCCTGTAAACATAAGTTCACATAATGCAATCCTCTGGTGCTAAACAACTAGAGACTACCTACGTGAGAATGAGCAATTTTTCACAATAGATTTCAGGCAGTTCTCACTGATTCTCTTTGCCTTGGGGAGGAACCTCTTAGCAACCCTGCATAAAATGCTGCATCAGTGGTCAGAAACGTTCCAGGACTTCTGTTTTTCTCTGCAACTCTCTATGCCCATCTTTGCTGAAGAGAAAAATCCAAACGTGCGTGGCCAAACCTGGCAAATCTGAGCCTCTGAGGAATTCTGAATGCTGAAATACTCACTTAACTTTTTCCTGTAACTACATCAGCGTTAGGACATAGGTGCCAAAGGTCTGACAGACAGCACAGTCCCTTTGCTGGTGAATAAGAAAAATAGACAGTGTCTGCGTCAGGAGGGTCAAACAACTCTGTTCTGTGCTACATTCATTTATCAATTTCAAAAAAACATTACCTTCTTGAAATATTAATAGACATATCAACACATAAAGTGCATGTTAATTAATCACAACAAAGTGTTCCAAGTCCCATTTTTGCACTAGGTATTCGAGATCCATGACCATACAGAAACCAAAGCTCTCCATGGTTCACGTGCTGCGTGCACGTCCCAGTGCTGACACACCTTCCAAAAGGATGCAGGCATCTCTGCAAACACTATCCGAAGCAGTGAGTGGAAGAGTGGTAAATTATTTCCCTAAGAAATTCAGAGGATGTTTACTTAAAGTATCTGTCATCGTGGACAAACAAGCAGCAGCAACAAAAAGCCCCGCATGTAAAACAAAGCCATCTATTTACATACACCATCAAGCATTTAGCATTTAGGAAGAGATACAAGTGTCTTCCTCTTAGCCCCACTGTTGGTTCCAGATTAGAATGTTATCACTGAAGAGTATTCCACGGTGGTTTATTAACACAGAAATCACACCGTATGAGATCTTAATGTAAATAGTGAATCACAGAAGGTCTTGTTAAACATTTGAAAAATGCAAAAGCAAAAAAAAAGACCAATTTTAGCATAAAACAGTAATAAATAATCTTAGTGTACATTAGTACTTCCCAGTTATGAGTAATGCCTTCTAGTGAAGTATGTGAACCATGCATAAAAACAGGAGAAAGAAAACACAGATTCAAACAACATTATTTACATTTTCAAGTTACCTGAAGAGAAGAAAACCAAGTCGAGTGCTTGGCACTGCTATAATCCTGCAAGATACTTGATGGCTTTCCCAAACTGCCTTTTAGTTAAGAAATTCTAAATACACACATATATATGGCATCTACTTACTCTTCATAATGCAAACTATACTGCATGGGAGTTTGTGCAGTGAAAAAAAGGACATTAATCAGCACTTTTTATCATTGCTGTAAAATTTTATATCGTTTCTGAGCCATTTTATTTATAAAACACGAGTTCTGTAAGTTCTCCTGCGCTTACAGATACAAATATAAAAAAGTTCCGAACATCAATAGATGAGTGCAATGATATTCAGTCTAAGTTAATCCCCAGACATCCAAATCCATGAATAAAAATTCATCAGCTTTAAATACACTGAGCCTATTAAGCAAGAACAAAAGCATATGCACAAAAGAGCTTTTAATATATTTCAAAGCCCACAAGAGCCGTGGTCTCATTAAAATTATAAATTACACAAACATGGAATGAAGATTCAAACTGCAGTGCAGCTAAGCAGATTACAGAAAACCCCGCGTTCCATATGATAACACACCATGGCCCTCCCAGATGGGGGCTTGGAACAAAAAGGCCATCACTGCAGCTAGGGAAAACCTCCTTGTGATCTCTGGTTTCTGTTCAGCAGATGACAGCCAAATAATATGTTGATTATTCTGTTTGTGCTGCTAAGCTTGTAAGACGGAATAAAAGCGATATGATCTACTGTGAACTCAATGCTAATGTGTTGCTCCACTCATAAATAATATACTGGATTTATTCTGGAACTATCTTTTTATCTGAGTTCTGGGTTTAAAATGCATGAACTAAAATAAAAAGCCAGCATAAACTACTATTTAATTCGAAGGTTTAAAGTAAAGGGCACAGCTGACACAACAATAAGGAAATCAAATGAGTAGAGGCTCCTTCCTCAAATGCAGTGGATGGTTCCAAGCCAAGGTACCAAGCGCCTGCGCGACGCCAAGCGCTCTCCAGGCCCACCAACCGCACTACCACAGGTAGCAAAGACATTACCAAAAAAAAGGCCCGTATGGCTCATTTTGCCACGGGTACCTACGAGAAACCCACATTTCAAATGGGGATGTGAATATTTGTAAAATGGGAAATAGCACAGAGACGGTCACGCGTCTCCTTGCCTGAAGTGCTTCTTAAAAACCATCTCTAAGTTTCTATGAAGTGAACAGATTTTATTCCACCTGAGCTTACTCATGAGGATTGTTCCACAAGCACACAGTTTGGCTTACCCTTCCCTTCATAACACATTGCGTTTCTAAAAGGAAAACCAGTGTGTGCTCGCACAGCTCCTTTCACAGTGCTGTGCGTGTACTAAGATGACTGCAAATCTTCCTGCAATTGTGCATGTTAGATCTTCTATACCAGAAACACTAAAAATTCGGTAGGAAAAAAATTAAGCAAGAGCATAAA
This sequence comes from Bambusicola thoracicus, assembly GCA_002909625.1. Classification (NCBI taxonomy): domain Eukaryota; kingdom Metazoa; phylum Chordata; class Aves; order Galliformes; family Phasianidae; genus Bambusicola; species Bambusicola thoracicus. Next base: position 17,003 of record PPHD01011913.1, read on the forward strand.
AACATCAAGGCCAAAAGCTGCTTCACATTCCTTGGACCAAAGCAAGCACAGCTGATGAAGAGAGATGGTAGAAACATGCAGCTCAAGAAGTGTGCGACTGCTCTGGCAGAAACATAAAAATGTAATTAGAGGAAGCTTGGTTACAGTTCTTCCTTTGACACGGGACACACAGACAGCTCTAATTCTCAGGGAGAATGAAAAGATGGGTACTGAGAGATCCTAGAAGCATGTGCCATAAGTTTTAACACTAAAAGCTCGGGTGTCGTTCCCTCCCAAACAGAGAACCCACTGCAGTGAAACAACAGAAACATATTATTTTTAACACAAAAACACAGAAAATCTTTGAATGATTAGAGAAGCATACTCTTACACTAGCAACCACAGTCTTTAATCCTTCCCATTTACAACACAGTACCGTGTATTATTTCATATCTTCGTTCCAACAGTTATTCTACAGTTACAGGAATGCTGCACCAGTTACAGTACTGTCACCTCTCCAGCCGGATCTGACCCAAGTCAGTGCATTACTGAGTTAGAGATGAGCAGGTGACCTTTGTGATTTGCAAATACTGAACAGAAATAGCTTGTGTAGCTCCCTCTCCTCTTGAGATGGGATTCTGGCAAAAGCTGCAGCTTTGGCATGGAACCGGCAGCTTCCTAATGGGAGGTAGATGCAGTAGAATCCATTGAGATAAAGAATAATGGAAGCTCGCTAAAGCAAGGCTTGGCTACAAAGAAGCCAGATGTCCAATGTTTTCCACTTCCTTCATCACATTACTCCAGATTTGGAGCAATGTAACTTAAGCACCCAGTAGATGGTCTGGCTGTTTGTATTTGAAGTGAGCTTTGCTGGACTTTGCGTGCTTATTCTTTATGTAACTTTGTAACTCGCACCAGATAATCTCGGTTTTCATTCTTGACTACTAATGTCAAAAACACCTATTTTCTTCATCTAGTTCTTAATGGCATAATTGTTTACTAGTCTAAACAACCTAAAGGGTCCCTTTGTCACAGAACTAGGCTGAACTGGGCTGAACTGTGACAGGCAGGCATCTCCCTTTTGAAAACCAAGCAAGACTTCTATCTCTGCTCACAGCAGTTACACAATTCTAGAGAATTCCATTTCAAAGCAATGTGTTGGTTCACATCACGGATAGTCATGACTATCATGGATAGTCACAACGTTGTGAATCTAAATGGAAGTCCACCAACTTCTGACTCATCTCACTCTCAGCAAAACCCGAAGGCCGTATTTCTTCTTTGTCACACAACCATTAAGACTTATGATCCAGATTTTGTACACTTTTAACCCCAGAAACTACTGCAGAAATAGCTGTTGAAAGAGCACTGTTAGGATTGGGGTAGGAGCAGAAGAGAGGGGAAATTCTCCACTGCAAAAACACCATTAGAAATATTTCAGCAAATGGAGTTGGGTTTT